>JARQOC010000001.1:73109935-73199087 GCA_033576535.1 Allobates femoralis | reverse complement strand
TCTTTTCAACACCAAGGGATAAGGGGGAGAGACATAAGGCTGGGGTCACACATAAAAATCCGTTTTTGGAAGTGATTTTCATCCCCAAATCCGTTTTTTTTGGGTGCTTTTTGAGCCTCCTGCACCCCTGAACGTTTTTGGAATTTTCATTAAAAAAAACGCATTGCGCGAACGCATGGCAAACGAAAGTGCGCTTTGCAGGTTGCGATGCTTTTCCCCATAGGCCCCATTTTAAAAAAAACGCAGAAAACGCATGCTTTTTTAACTGATCCAAAAAGTTGCATGCAACTTTTTTGCTAAAAAACGGACAGGGCAATTTTTGGAGCCCCCAAGAAAAAGGACGGGGTTTATACACCCAATCCGTTTTTCGTCAGTTTTTGGATTAGAAAAAAAAATGAGAAAACTAAGCCAAAAAGGGACTGAGGGCTTATGGGGAAAACCCCGCCTAAAAAGGTAAAACAGGGTGGGGGAAAATGAGCAGAAATTGGGAAATTTTTCAATAATCCAGCACAACACCAAGACTATCTGTGCCTAAAACAATCCCAAGGAGGTAGAACTATAAAAGTTGAGAAGGCAATAGGTTCTTATCTTTTTATAAATCAGTTAAGAAGTGGTTCTAAATCGAATCCCTCACTTGAAAAGGTTGTGTCACACACAACCATTTTGATCGCTCAAAATGCAGCTCTGCAGGGACAGTACCTCCACGGGTTAGGCTGGGTACACAAAGCCCTCAGTCAGTTTTTGGCTTCAGTTTTGTCTTTTTTTTTTTTTCTAAGTCCAAAAACTGACAAAAAAACGCATTGGGTGTAAAAACACCCTGTCGTTTTTCTCTGGACTCAAAACATTGCCCGTCCGTTTTTGACCCAAAAACGCAGTAAACAGCGTTTTTGGCATCATTTAAAAAAAGCATCGTTTTATGCGTTTTTTTTAACATGGGGCCCATGGGAAAGCATGCCGAACGCATGAAAAACGCATGCATTTGGGTTTGCGCATGGTTCGCGCAGGGTTTTTTTAATAAAATTCCAAAAACGTACGGGAGTGAGGAGACAAAAAAAGCCCCTATAAAAAACGGATTGGTGATGAAAATATTTCCCAAAAAGGGATTTCTATGTTAACCCCAGCCTTTGCGGTAAACAATCAATCCGCGCTGCTGCAGGATAGATGTAAATGACACCAGGAACACCGGAAGTCTGGTTAAAAGCGATGAATAACTTTTTTTTCCGATGCGTTTCAGAGCCACTTGCCGAGCCCCTTCCTCAGGAACATCATGGTTCAAATAATAAAAAACCTAGATCATCCCCAAATATACTGTAGCATCTCAAATCATTTTAAATAGCGCAGGAAATCTGAGAAGGCCATTTTAAAAGGGATCCTGTCACCTCCTAGAAGCCACCTAACCTATCAATACAGCCCTTGCCCCTTTCCCTTTTTGCATTATAACTACCCCTCTCTGTGCTAAATGCTACCTTTAAAAGTTGAAATAAACATTTTGTACTTACTCTTTAGGTTGATAAAAAGTAGGGGCTTTTACTTTCCCTTTTTGGGGCATGTTTTTTGCGGGTCCAGGATCCACCCTCTCTTCTCGTGCGCTTTGCTTGTGCAGTCTTTGACCCCCCCCTCTCTGTCACTAACAGAATGCAAATCATTAGTCCTGTTTTCAGGACAGAGAGGGGGGGGGGAAAAAGCCCCCCCCAAAAAAGCACACAGGGGGGAGAGAGGGTGGAAAACGGGGGGACTGCAAAACAAACCCCCCCAAAGGGCTAAAGAAAAAAACCCCTACTAATTATAAATACATAATGGGGGTGATTTAAAATGGGTTTTTATCTACTTTGACAGGATGTTTTTTTGGGGACAAAAAGGAGTGTAGATCAGTGATATGATGCGCGGGGGCATGTTTTTGTAGCTTTGGCTTTTTGGGGGGTGACGGACCCTTTTTAATTTTTTTTTTTTCCCCCGTTTTTCATTATTTTAAATGTTTTTAAAAGAGTTCCCCCTTTTTTAAAAAACAGGCAACGCTTTAATGAAAATTTTTTGTTCAAGGGGAATTTTAAAAAATTTTTTTTGAAATTAAAAATTTTTTTAGTTTTTAAAATTTTTTTTTAAAAATATGATTTGCGGGGCTGAAAAAATTTATTTCCCGATGGTAAAAAATTCCCCAAACCCCCAAAAAGGTTGGGGAAAAAATGAAAAGTAAAGGCCGCTTCAACCTAGGGTGTAGGTGAACGATATCGTTAACTATTATAAAGTGCCCCCAAACCCCTTCCGGGGAAACACTAGTATTTTTAAAAGAAGGTATCGGGTTGAAAAATTTAAAAAATTTTGGAAAAAAGGCCAGTACTTGTAGAAAGAACGATTAAAAAAGGGGTTAAAAAAAAAGGCCCGGAAAAAAGGAGAATATGAACAAAAATTTGGGGTTAAAAAATGGGCGTCAAAACTGAAGGTTTGGTTTTCTTTTCCCCCTGGGGTTAAAAGGGGAAAAAAAAGATTTGGGGGCCCCGGTTTTTCAAATGTTGGATAAAAAGTTCCAATGTTTTTTTTCCCTTTCCCAAAATCGTTGGGGTTTTCACGAAAAAGACGAAAAAAATGAAAAGGGGGGAAACCCATCACAAATAAAAGGGGCGTTTCAACGATATTTAACGTAATCCAAAGGTTTGGGGGAAGGGGCCTTAACACTTAAAATTTTCTAGGACTGTACCAAAACCCCCTTTAAAAATTTTTAACAGACTTTGTAATGTCAAAAATTTTTTTTATTTTTCAATATATTATAAAAAAATCTTTTAAAGTAAAAATTTATTTAAATTTTCTTTTGGGGTTATGGGGTTTTAAAAAAATTTTTAATCAATGTAAAAAAACAGGGGTTTTATTAACAACGGGGGCGGGGAAAAACTTTTATTTTTTTTTAACCCAAAAAAAAATTTTTTAAAAAAATTTTCTTTCATTTGTCATCAAAAAGAATATTGTTTTGCCCCTTTAAATTTTTATTGAAAATTAATTATTTTTCTTGCCCCCAATGCCAAAAAGGGGAAAGGGGGTAAGAGGAATTCCCCTACCTAGGTTAACTGTATCTTTTTATTTTTAATTGTCTTCTTGACCTGAAAAAATGTGTTGCTTGAATAATGTACCCTTTTCCCTTTTGAAAAAAAAAAAAAACCCCCAAAAAATATGCCCTGTCATTTTTTTTTGGAAAATTATTGGGAAAATCCCCAAAATAGGGGCCCTTTTAAAAAAAATGAGCCCTAGATATATAGGTTAAAAAAAAAAAAGTAAATTTTAAAAAAATTGCCAGGCAGCTAAACTTTAAAAAAAAGGTAAATTTAAATTTCAAAAAAAGGGCGCCCCTTTTTAAAAAAATGCACTCAAAAGCCCTACAAATCCAAACCAAAAAGGGGGTTTAAAAGGCCCCAGGCTCTCCAAAGGGGATGAGTTTGTCCTTTGGGGTGAAAATCCACTCCCGACCTTTTTAAAATGAATGTGGGCTTTTTGGAGAAGGGGGGTTGGCTAAGCTTTTTTTTATATGCCTTTTGGGTTTTTGTTTTTTTTAAACCCCATTCTTTACATGTAGGGCTTCAACTTATTTCCAACCCCATGCAGTGGAAATTTTTTTTTCCCCCAAAAAATTTTATTGGAGGGGGTATTTTCTTTTAAAAGGTATATATTGTGGGGGGGTATAAATTAAACAAAGACAAAACCCCCGGGTGTTATTGGTATCCCCTTTGTTGATGATTTTTTTAAAATGAACTCTATAAATTTAACCCGAACGGTTTGATTTTTATTCAGCCAAAAAAATGTGTTGGAGTACCTTTTTTGTCCGTTTCAACCCCAAAAACAAAGGGGAAAAATTTTCCCCGTTTCCGGGACCCGTGGTTAAAAACATCAAAAAAACCCCTGCAGTAGAAACAACAAAAAAAAACTTTTTAAAATTTTTTTGGGGAATTTCTTCATGTTACCTCAAAATCGAATGTTTAAAAACCCTCGTCTGAAGGACTGAACTTTCTATACAACTGGGGTCAAATCGTCACTTGAAAACGGAAACCGGGGAACCCTTTATTTACCCCCCCTTCCCCTGCCCCCAATTTTCCCCCCAAAGTTTTTTTTTTCCCACTTCCTTTACTCCCCCATTCCCCTTTTTAAAAATTAAAATAAGGCCCTGGTCCTCCACTGACTTATACTATGCACTCTGCAACGGGGGGGTGGGGTTAAGCCTTTTTTTTTCTGTTGTTCCCCCCCCAAACAAGGTTCCCCCCCAATTTTTTCCCCCCAAACCCCCCTGGTCCCCCGCTCCCCCCGTTTTGTTGGATTTTGAGTACTTAGTTTTGGATGGGGGTTTTTTGGCGGGGGTGTGTGGGGGGGGACCAACTTACCAATCCCACTTTCCCCCAATCTAGTGGCAATTTTTTCCAGGGGGGGTCCACAATGGCATTCAGGTTTCCCCCATCAATGAGCGGGGGGGTCCCCACGGCAGCCCTTTTAAGCAGAAAAAAAAAGATACTTTCTTTTTTCCAAAAACCCAATTTTCCTTCCTGTAGGGAAAACTTGTCTTTGTTCTCCCCCCCTGGTTTCGCCACATACGCTTGAAAATATCGAACCAAAAAAAAATTTATCTTGGTCTCAAAGCCCCCGGGGTTGGTTCCCCCAAAAAACCATGTCCTTCATTTGTTTTTCTTTTAGCAAACTTTGGGCTTTTTTTCCCGCCTTTTATCTTTAAAAGGGGGGCCCCCTTTTGGGGTGAAAGCCATTCAGAGTAATCTGAAGCATTTTTGGGGGGGATAAAATGGGGCCCAAGACTAGCTGACCCCACCCAAATTTTACCCATTTAACCTCTCCAAAATGCGGGGGGGAACCCCCTAAAATTTAATGTTGAAAAAAGGGGGGGGGAAAGGGGGGGGGCATTTGGGTTCCCCTGAAGGGGGGAAAAGGGGGAAAATTAAAACCGGGAAAGGGGAGTATTGAATACCCCAGCGGGGGGGTGGGCATTCCCCGCCCCCTTTTACCCTGAGACCTTTTTAAAAATGATTTACATGACAAGGGGGAAAAAAAGGCTTTTTGGGCAAAAATTTGGGGGATTTTAATTTTTGGGGGTTTTAAACACATTTTTGCCAGACATATACCCCCCCTGCGTATCTCGGTTGGGGTTTAAAGAACCTTCCACCCACCCCCAACCCCTTTCTAATGATTTTTAGAGTCAAGCTTCCTCAAAACACTCCACGTAAGGTTGAACAAAAAAGGTGAGAGGATGCCCCCTTATCTTTGCCCTTTTTGATCTTAAAATACTGTGTGCCCCCCCAAAACGGGGCCCTTCGGGACTTCCGGTTGTTGAAAAGTGACTTGAAATTTTTGGGTCGGTGTGGGGGTGCTCATAGCTCATGCAAATTTCCCCAGAGCTTTTTATGTTAAAGGGCGGGGCGAAAATAAAACAGGGGAAGGGGGTTTCAATAACCCCGGCCCCGGACCTGGGGGGGCCCCAAAAGCCCTTTTTTGGGTTATAGAAAAAAGATGAATGATATTAGAGATTTGCAATAATTGGGCCCCCTTTGGTTTTTCCCTTTTCCCGGCATCGGGGCCCATGAGCTTCAAGTTATGCCACGGTTTAGAAGCAGTCGAAGGCCTTGGTTAATTAATGAAGCACAGATAGAGCTCCTTCTGTACTAAAATAAATCTTTCCATAACCATATAATTCTGTGCAAGGGTGGGTCTCTTGGCTCCCTGCTTTCCCGGAAACTAGCTTGGAAGTTGGAATTTTTCCGCAATAAAGGGGATGTTCCCCCAACTTTTTTGGATGAATTTTTCAGAAGCATCTTGCTGGGTTTGTGGGACGGGTGAGGGGTTCTATAGTTGGCATAGTTTTAGTCCCTTTCTTTGGAACGGGATGAAAAACCGATTGTTACCAATGAGCATGACTTCCATATTTTTGACAGAGTCTGTGTTACCGCTGCTTTGGGAGGGTTTCAGCAATTTATAGGAATTAAAATGGGAAACTGGGGGGGCCTGGGTTTTTGGCAATTGTTTCATTCCCCAATTCCCTTAAAAAATAAACCCAAATCTCGGTCCTCTTGACCAGGAGTTTTGATTGACATTATTGCAAGCGGGCATAGATTTTCCTCTTCGTTTTTTTTAACATCTTACCTTAAGGCATGTTGTTCACGACCTTGATTCCGTCACTTTTTCTTGATGTTTCCTTTATGGGTTGTAAAAGGTTTTTCCCTCCCCTGTTTCACAAAAGCGAATAAATACCCTGGTATGGGGGGGGCCTAACAAACAGGTGCAGGGGTTGCGATCACACCCGGGGCCCCGGAGCCTAGAGGCCCCAAAAGCCCCTTTGGCCCATAGGAAAAAGACTAAAACTATTAAGATTTGCAAAATTGGGGGCCCCATTGGAGCTTTCACATTGGGGCCCAGGGCCTAAGTTACCCCAAATGCTGTAAAAGCCTTTCTTGAATGCACCCCCTTTGAGCTTCTGCACCGCACATACAGAAAGTTGTTTTGTTTTCCTGGCTCTCATTGGAATAAAGCATTCAGTTGCCCATCGCTTCGTCAGAAATCGGCTTTTGCCCCCATTCTCACTCAACAAATGGAGGGTGGATGCAGTTAGCTACACCCCCCTGTGTTTGTCCCTGTGTGGCCTTGTTCTTTTTGCGTTTCAAAAAAGATTCCTTTTTTTTTCAGCCCACAGTTCATCAGGATTCTTTTTATCGTCTGTAAGCTAGTTGAACCTGTCTTTAATTCGATCGCGAACTAGGGGGATTTTGCTGAAAATCAAAAAACACTTCGGTATGATGGACGTTTATTTGCATGTTTAAATCTTTTTTTGGGGATGGGAGTGGTGATCTGATCAAAAGTCTGCCCCGGTAGCCCTTTGCAGTAAAAAATCGATCCTTTCCATCGTTGTGGCAGAGTTGTAGTCAATCTTATTATGTTCCAGCTATTTGGGGATGTCCTTTCCATCGTTGCGGCCAGATTTATGTAGTCAATCAAATTTTTAGTTCTGGCCATTGGGGGGATGCCCCGTGTAGAGACGTCACTTCGTTGGTTGAAAAAAGCTGTTGGGATTAGTAGCTTGTTCTCCCATGCAAAACTTTTACAAAACAGTTCCTTTCAGCAGGATATGTTTGGCCAATCACCCCTACTTCCTCGCGTGATCCGCTTTGTCATTTAAATCCCCATAAATTAGATGATTTCTTGTTTTGGGATTTCCATCGCGTGTACTTTGGACTTGTCCATAGAATTCTTCAAATTCCCCTTTTCTGTGCATTGACTTTTGTGCTTATGCGGATTGTCACATTTTATTGGTTTCTTTTGATGGTGGAGGTTATGTGCGTCATTGAAAGTATTTTGGGTTTTTTACACACCGGAGACCCTTTTTGTTGACAATCGGGACTCCTCTTTCCTCTCTAATCTTCCCTAAGTAGTAACAGTGTACCTATCTGAACTGAAAGTCTCGGAGCCTGTCCAATATAATTCAAGCAGATATACCGTACATAAAATAATACAAAACCTAAATGGAGGCTTGTTTTTAACATTAAAGTAAACCTAAAATTAACATTTGTTTATAGCATATGCTGCAAAAATCCACATATTTTATGCTGTTTAATTAATCTCCCACAAATACTGAGCTTGCCTGTTTTATCTATAGTAGCTAACACCTTTTTCATGAGAAAGATGGTAAATTCATACCAAGTCCCCGTTATCAGACACTCTTCCGAGGATTTATCACCTAAGCGTGATTCTGTTTGTAATGCTTGCTCACATTTGCTTAAATAAAATTTGTCACCGGTTTTAGAGTAGCATAAAATTTGAGACCCTGATTCTAATAAGGTGTCACTTTGAGCTGCTTGGGGGTATTTTGATTCCTTTTACCACTTGAAGATTGTATGGCTGTATGGTAATTCAGGGGTTACACTGTTGCTTTGTAGTGCTGGGTCCTGGGTTCAACATACCTTTCCAAAGAAACATTTGCATGGAGTTTGTATGTGCTCCATGGGTTTCCCCAGGTACCCCCCATTTCCTCCCACTCTTCAAGATTACTGATAAGGAATTTAGATTGTGAGCCTCAACGAGGACAGTGATGACATGTCACTGTAAAATGATGATCGGCTTGATAAAGACCAGTGTGGTTGGGGCGAAACTTTTCTGCACGACCATGGAAAAAAGAAGTTTATTTTTCATCCTTTCCCATGCCTGTGGCGCTTTCCTTCCGCTGGGTTAAGTGACATTATCTGGATAAGGACTCTCTAGACTGGACGTGTTGGTGGAGGGCGGGCTGAAAGGATATATATGAGCCGTAAGTTTTACCTGGTGGGGTGACCATTTTTTGCCTTTATTTTAGTGATGATCATGTGGACCCCCTGCGACCAGGTGGCCGCAGGGGAATGCATTGGGACTGGTAAGACGGTCAATTCGACAAACCCCCACATGACCTCACCGTAGCCGGGGGGCACGAGCGGGCGTTGTTTTCCTCCAGTACAGGACCGCGCCTGCGGTGGTGTAGCCCGGTGGTCCAGATCAATAGGGGAATGGCGGAACAGTGGGGTTGTTTTGTCTTGTGACCCACCTGCGGGTGTTCTGGTAACGGTACCCGACGCTGTTCGGGTCTCCGGGGGATGGGTACACAGCTAGATGGAACGCTCCCCCAAGATGAGGGGGGGAATCCCCGGAGCCGGGAGCTTGCCAAGATGTTTGAGGCAGCTGCGGCCTGGGGCGCTGAATCCTGGAGTAATGCACAACCACACAAAGTCTCTTTTAGGTACCTTTATGGATGGTAGTCAGGTACACCAGGACCGGGATAGTGAATTTTGGTACTTATGGAGTTTCACAGCAAGCAGTGTTAGGCTTCCTTTCTCTACTTTTTGGTGCTAAGGTCGGGTGGACGTGAATCCACCGGACCGGGAAGGGGGGGTTCAACGGAACTTGCTTCACCGGTTGCAGCACTGAGGGCACTGTAAAAGGTCTGAGCAGGATCAGTACTCTTCCCTGGGCTCTGTGGGGGGTGCATCAGGTGGATACAGGTGGCTAAACCTCCTGTTGGATGTAGCTGGTTTCTGTGAGGGCTTCGTAGCTTCCACAGCTTCGGTTCCAGTAACCGGATGATTTGGAAAGAGTTGGATTAACTCTGTATTCCTGAGAGGTGCTTCTCCTTTCCTGTTATCCCAGTTTGCAGGGATTACCACTTGCTAACAGGCCTGTTTGGGGCCTAGTGTGTGTCTCATAAGGCTGGAGATCACACACACCCTCTTCACAGTTCTGAAGGACTGCACACTCTGAAGTTTTTCCCTCCAAGACTCTATTTATAGGGGGGAACTGGTTAGAAGTCACCAGTGTAGCTCCCCCTAGAGGCTCGGGGTTGAAACAGGTGTTCTAAGTGTTGTTTGTGTTGTTGTTTTTGCTGTGCTGTTACTTACTTCCATTTGTACCTAAGGATTTCTGTGGTGCCCAATCAGGTGCCAGGGATGCCACATTCCCCCTTAGTTAACCTCAGTTCTCCCGGCTGAGCAAAAGGTTCTTTTTACAACTTAACACTAAGCATATTATAACATTCAATTTTACAAAGTCTTAAAGAAAACACAAAAATCACTGAAAAGGAGTGAAAAATGTGGAAAAGGTGAAAAGCATCCGTACGGCACTAGTTCCATCTGCCGCAGGCTGGAAAAGGTAAAGTTAGTGGTCACACAAGTCCTGTGACAATTGTTCAAAGTTTATGGAAAGGGAAAAAAGGTAAAGTCCAGGGATACATGGTAATAACATTATACATTCCCTACGGTGTCCTCTGCTTTGGGAGGCCGGTACTAACCTTCTATACCTTACCAGGCGCCTTTCTGTCCCCCAAACTTAGTATACTTGGGACATAGCCCAGTTCCTCCACCCTTCTGTACACTACTTTTTTACAGGTTTTGAAAAAAACAGTATTATATACAAACACTTACAGGTTTACATGTTCCACTACATTTTAAACCCATTTTCCAAGTTTTTGTGGGGAGTGACCTAATGTACTAACTTGTGGATCTGCGTAGTGTGGGTGTTTCAAAAGCTGTTTTGTGTAGTGTACGAAGTGGTTGGTACTTCTCTATGTCTCTTTGTGTAAGACCATAGTAAGTGTGGATCTATCAACTGGACTGACCTCTGTAGGTAGTTGATTAGAAATGGCTTTCTCTTACTGTGGACTAGCAGGCTGACCGATTACAGGAATCTCAGGTTCCATGATAAAAGGCTGCAATTCTTGCACTTGGACTTCTTCTTGTTGGACTTGTGGAATTGGATTTGGCTTTGGCTGACCTTCTGTAGGCTGGTAAAGTGCATAACTGGTATGAGGAAAGCATCCACCTATTTGTGGCCAATCAGCTGGTAAGTATCCAATTTCTGTAAGGACTAGAATTTTCTTTTGTTTCTTCATCTGTAGTTACAGTAGGGTAACTGGTTGCTTGTGGATTAACTGTGGCGGACATTTCTTCAAATGATCCCTTGAACAGTTGCAATAGTGTTCCCATTGTCTTTGCTAATAACACAAGTTTTTGAGTTATCAAAGTGTGATGGCATAACGGGGTAGGGTATGGATTCCCAACTGTTATCCAATTTGGTTAGTTTTTCTTTTTCTTTTCAGCCACTACATCACCTATAGCTAGTGGTTTCAGCTGAAGCGTGTTTGTTAAAGTCTTTCTCTTGTTTGGTCCTACTATTTCAAGGTTCCTTTCCACGCTTTCTTGTACTTTTCTGTACTTTTTTGGCGTTGGCTGACCCAGTCTTCATCAGAAAGTCCTCTGTGGGTTCAATGGTTCCCATCTGCAAAATCAATAGGCAGTTTACCTGTCTTGCTCTCATCAAGTAAGCAGGTGTGTGTAAATTTGTTGAAACGACAGGTATGTGGTTGTAGATGTCCACGAGATCTGGAAGTTTCTCTGGCCATTGATTTCTCTCTTCAACTGGTAAGGTCTTGAGCATGTCAATGACTATGTGGTTCATCTTCTCACATAAACCGTTTCGTCTGAGGATTGATAAGGTGTTTGTGCGGAATTTTCTTACACCCATACAGCCCTAAGAATTTTGGAACAGAGCTGATTCGAAGGCTGGCCCTTGGTCAGTTAAGACCTGGGCTGGATACCATGGGGGCGACAGAAGTAACTACTGAACGCTTTGGCTGCTACCTCAGCAGTTAAATCCTTAACTGGAACGACTACCAGGAATCTTGAGTAGTGATCAACGATGGTGAGAGCGTAGGTGTACCCGGTTCGACTTGGGGGTAAGCTTCACGTGGTCGAGAGCAACTATTTCAAGAGGTTTGGTGGTAACGATTGGCTGCAACGGAGCTTTCTGAGTTAGATGGTCTTTTCTTCGAAGGTGACATGGTCCACAGTTTTTACACCATTAGTCAATGGAACCTCTCATTACCGACCCCAGTTAGAACCGATCCCTTTCAGGAGTCTTTCCAGCTTCTTCCATCCAAAGTGTCCTGCATCATCATGGTATGCTTCAAGGATCATTTGGACTTCAGTCTTGGGAACTACAATCTGCCAGATGAGTTCATGGGTTTTCTCGGATTGAGGTATCTTCTGCATAGTTTACCTTGGTAGACGAACAACCTTCCTTTCTCCTTCCACAGGCGTTTAGCAGTTGGTGAGGCATCAGAGTCCATATTGGCGTGTTTCTTGAAGGTGATGAGATCCCTTACCAGGCTGACATCTGGGTCGTTGGCTTGAGCCTCCTTCCAGTCATGGTGAGGTAACGGGTTCACGGTCCTCTCTACACGTGGGGTTTTTCTGTCTGATGACATGTTTGCTGTACCGGAACGGTGGAAAGCAGGTAGTTCAATCTCTTCTAGGTCATCTATGTCTTCTCCCTCTTCAGGAAGGTGGGGCATTCGGGACAGGGCATCAGCATTGCCGTTCTTGTGACCTGCCCGGTACTTTACAGTGAAGTCGTAGTTAGCGATTTTCTTGGCTACCCAACGCTGTTCTAGGGCTCCCAGCTTTGCAGTCTCTAAGGCTGGGGTCACAGTTGCCATGCGTTTTTTTAAGTGATTTAACAAAACTCATGCTTTTTTCATGTCAGCATGAGTTTTGTAAGGTGTGTGATGGCTCCCTCGCTTTTTGGGAGCGTTTTTGAATCTGCACCTAAAAATAGTGCTTGTAGTATTTTTTGAGCGTTTTGAAAAAACGCATGCGTTTTTGTAGAAAAAACGCATGCGTTTTTATAACATGGGTTTCCTATGGAAAACGCATGCAAAAACGCATGTACAATAGTACCTTTTAGTGCCATTCAAAAACGCATGCGTTTCCCATAGGAGCCCATGTTAAAAAAACGCATGCGTTTCCGGAAAAAAACGCATGCGTTTTTTTAACATGGGCTCCTATGGGAAAGCATGCGTTTTGAATGGCACTAAAAGGTACTAACTGTACATGCGTTTTTGCATGCGTTTCCCATAGGAACCCATGTTATAAAAACGCATGCGTTTTCTACAAAAAACGCATGCGTTTTTTGGATTATGCTCCAAAAAACGCATGGACAGTCACACATGTTTTTGGCTATTAGGGCATGCGTTTTTTAACATGGGGGCCTATGGGTGGCGTTTTTTTACATGCGTTTTTGAAAACGCAGGTCTCCAAAAAAACGCATGTGAAAAATGCTACTGTGACCCCAGCCTAAGTGTGTTAGAGATTGTTGTCTGTGAAAGCTGTGAACGGGGCGGATGCCAGGTAATGCTTTGAAACGCTCTGTAATCGCCCAGACAGGGCCAGGAACTCCAGCTTGAAGGAGCTGTAGTTTTCCGGGTTCCTTTCGGTGGGACGAAGCTTTCTGCTTGCATAGGCTATCACCTTCTCCTTGCCCTGCTGACGTTGAGATAGGACTGCTCCTAAACCTTCATTACTTGCGTCAGTGTACAACAGAAACGGTAGATTGTAGTCAGGGTAAGCCAGAATTTCTTCTCCAGTTAAAGCAATCTTTTAACGTTTGGAAGGACTTGTCCTGCTCTGGGCCCACAGTGGAACGGGGGTCCCCTGATCTTGGCCGTTTTTGGATTGACCATCTAGGAGATCTTGCATAGGTGCGGCTATCTTGGTATAGCCTTTGATGAAATCGTCGGTAGTACCCGACCAGTCCTAGAAATTGGACGTACCTCTTTGTGATTGATGGGGCTGGCCAGTCCTTGATGACCGGTGACCTTATCCGGATCCGTGCTACGCCTTCGGCCTGACCACATGTCCTAGGTATTGGAACTTGGGTTTCAGCAGGTGGCACTTGGAACGGTTTCAGTTTCATCCCGTACTTGGACAGTGACTCGAACACACTTCA
The DNA here is from genome assembly GCA_033576535.1 of Allobates femoralis. Lineage (NCBI taxonomy): Eukaryota > Metazoa > Chordata > Amphibia > Anura > Aromobatidae > Allobates > Allobates femoralis. The sequence goes on along the minus strand of JARQOC010000001.1, from coordinate 73,185,809 downwards.
CTCAGGTGTTGGAGGTGATCTTCATAGGTCTGAGAGTAAGACAATGACATCATCAAGGTATAACAAGACAGTCTCAAAGTTCTTATGGGCCCAAACAACACTCCATAAGTCTCTGAAATGTTCCTGGGGCATTGCACAAACCGAATGGCATACTGTTGAACTCGCATAAGCCCATGGGAGTAGTGAAGGCTGTCCTTCTCACGATCCTCCTCTGCAACGGAACCTGCCAGTACCCCACTAGTAAGATCTAATGTGGAAAGTAGTTGGCAGATTTGAGTGCAGCTAGTGACTCTTCTATGCGTGGTAACGGGTTGCATCTTTGTGTGTGACTTTGTTGATTTTGCCTATAATCTACACACATCCTCATACTACCATCTTTCTTTTTAACCAGGACTAGTGGTGCGGCCCAGGGACTACAAGCTATCCCTAATGACTCCTGCATTCTTCATGTCCTGAGCATCTCTTTTGCTTTCTGGTAGTGGAGTGGGCGGTATAGGCCTGTACCTTTCTTTGATGGGTGCATGGTTGTTTGTGGGGATATGATGTTGTACCCCTTTAATCCTCCCAAAGTCAAGTGGGTGTTTGCTGAACACTTGCTTCATACTCCCGAACTACCCGGTATACTCCATTTTTTCTGGTGAGAGGGTGGATTGTCAGTTCCCACACTGAGGTCTTGACAACCATTTCTCTAACTGATCTTTGGAGTGAGGGGGTTCATCAGTGACTTTTTGGTTTGAGGATTTTACATCAATCACAGCATCATCTTTTACTTGGTACAATTTAGCAACAGTTGCATATTCTTGGTAGTCTGACTTCGTCATCACCATAATTCAATATGCGTACGGGGACTCTCCCCTTTCTTACATCAACTAACCCTCTGGCTGTCAAGAGCGTAGGACTACTGTCGGACATTACAGGTTCTACTACAGCTTGGTAGTCCTGCCCTCTAGGGCCTATGGCTGCTCGACACCAGATTATCATTTCACTTCTGGGTGGTACACAATTGGAATGGGATCTGTGACCCTTACTCTGCCAATCTCACCATTTGACAAATGTTACCTGTTGTTGATACACCAGAGCTCTGATTCTGCTTTTGGATAGCCCTTTTTCTCTGGTTTACCGGCTTCAGCACTCTGTTGGAGCAAAAACAACACTTCATCGAGGCATTTGATCATGACATTGGTACACCAATATGACATAGATCCTTGTGGTTAGGCTTATCCTGAACCACTAAGATACCCTGGTTTTTCAACCTGCAACCCTCCCCACCTTTACTGTAGCTTCCCACTGTCCCTCTATGGTAACCGGATACCAATTAGTGGCTTCAAGGTTCATCTCGGGATTTGGGGTTCTAGCTTAACATCTGGCCCAGAACTGCTTGTAAAGGGTACTGGGGATGGATGTCACCTGGGATCCAGTGTCTATCAAAGGCGGAGATAGCGTATTGCCATCGATGACGATGTGTGTAAGTATGGACAGTCTCCCACTACTTGTGTTCCCAGCTGGACGTAGGGCCCTGGACAGTCTACTCCTGGGGTTGGCCCTTCTCGCCCAGGGGTCGCTCGTTTAAAGGACGGGATTGCACGTTGCGTCCTCCTAAGTCTTTCTGCTGACTGGTTGCGGCGTCTGTCAGGACTGCGGCGGGTCTGCAGGTTTTCCTCGCGACGGCTGTGGTCTTTCTCCTCATCCACGGGACGTCGTCAGGACTGTCGGCGAGTAGAATCTTGTCCGATGGCCTTGCATCTGTCTTGGGTCTTCTCCCAGCTTGTAGCTTGGCCACGTCCTTCATCAGTTGCTGACATTAGCACACAGTTGATCAAACCGTTCAGGTGTTACAGTCTGTGCACTGGACTGAATCGCAGGGATTGGAGATGTTGCTGCCGACACGGAAGGGGTGTCAGCGTACTGCTGCTGCTGCGAAGCGGGATCAGGTACTTCAGCGAGTCGCTGTCCCCAAACTGTTAAGTCTCTCAAGGTATCAAACTCTGCGCCTGGGTTTTGTATGGACCACCAGCTTGCTTGCTTCCTATCCTCAGATAGTTTAAGGCCCACAATAAATTGTCCAATTAACGGCTTTTGTTCTCATCTCGAGCACTGTCAGGATCGACTTGTTTTAACAGTCTGTATGCTTCTTGCAAGCGCAGGGAATAATTCAAGGACAGTTTTCTTGTGCCCCTTGGTTACAACGATAGAATGACAGTCTTAATCCAGCTTCGGTATGGCACTCAAAGACCCGGGTTAATCTAGCGAATATCTGCTCCACAGATTCCTGAACTTCTTACAGCCAAGCTGCGGCTCTGCAGTTCGGCTGCACCGGTTAATTGTCCCTATAATAAACTGGAAGCTCTTTGCTTAACCGGTCATCGGGTACATGTCCAGGGCTTGGCATATCTTCCTCTGGAAGTTTTCCAAGGTGCTGGGTACAACCGCTGTACTTGGGTAACCAGGTCGCACTGAGGAACGAGGGTAGAGACATCGGCATAATCGGAGCGGGTTGTGGTAGCATACCGCCGACTTGTTGCTGTCCATCAAGAGGTATATTTTGAGGTGCCGCTTGGTCTAGCGGGGGCACCGGCGTGATCGGGAGCCGGTTTACTCATGGTCGCTCCCCCTTAGTTAAGCGTAGCCTTCCCTCGGTTGCAAACGGAAGTCTCGGCCTCGCGGTGAGGAGTGAGGCACCACGGGAGTTTCCGGTTCCTGCTGCGTACAGGGGAAGTCTCGAGTAGCGTGGGGGCGGGGTCAATCTTTCGCGCCCACTGTACAGTCACGCCCCTTCTTTTCCCGCCTTTTGCGCAGCAATGGCGGACCAAATGTACAGTTCGATATTTACAGTCAATAAATAGTACACAATACCCGAGATAACGGGCCTGCTCGTATCCTGTTCGTGACGCCAAATTCCTGACTCACCGTAGCCGGGGGGTACACGTAGCGGGCGTTGTTTCTCCTCCAGTCACCGGAACCGCGCCTGCGGTGGTGTAGGCCCGGTGGTCCAGATCAATAGGGGAATGGCGGAACAGTGGGGTGATTTGTCTTCGTGACGCCACCTGCGGGTGTTCTGGTAACGGTACCTAGCGCTGTTCGGGTCTCCGGGGGATGGTACACAGCGAGATAGAACGCTCCCCACAGGATGAGCGGGAATCCCCGGAGCCGGGAGCTGCGCAAGATGTTGTGAGGCAGCTGCGGGACGCTGCGCGCTGAAATCCTGGAGTAATGCACCAACCACACAAAGTCTCTTTTAGGTACCTTTACTGGATGGTAGTCAGGTACACTCGGACCGGGGGATAGTGAAGTTGGTACTTATGGAGTTTCACAGCAAGCAGTGTTAGGCTTCCTTTCTCTACTTCTGGTGCTAAGGTCGGGTGGACGTGGAAATCCACCCGGGACCGGGCAGGGTGTTCAACGGAACTTGCTTCACCTGGTTAGCAGCACTGAGGGCACTGTAAAAGGGTCTGAGCAGGATCAGTACTCTTCCCTGGCTCTCGTGGGCGGGTGCATCAGGTGGAACAGGTGGCCCTAAACCTCCTGTTGGATGTAGCTGGTTCTATGTGAGGGCTTCGTAGCTTCCACAGCTTCGGTTCCAGTAACCGGGATGATTTGGAAAGAGTTGGATTAACTCTGTATTCCTGAGAGGTGCTTCTCCTTTCCTGTTATCCCAGTTGCAGGGATTACCACTTGCTAACAGGCTGTTTGGGGCCTAGTGTGTGTCTCATAAGGCTGGAGATTCACACACACCCTCTTCACAGTTCTGAAGTGACTGCACACTCTGAAGTTTCTCCCTCCAAGACTCTATTTATAGGGGGAACTGGTTAGAAGTCACCAGTTTTAGCTCCCCCTAGAGGCTCGGGGGTTGAAACCAGGTGTTTCTAAGTGTTGTTTGTGTTTGTTGTTTTGCTGTGCTGTTACTTACTCCATTTGTACCTAAGGATTTCTGTGGTGCCCAACAGGTGCCAGGGTGCCACACACCACACTCCAATCCTGAGCTTAAGTCACTTCATGTCAGGCGTGGGGTGGCGAGAGTAGCTAAGGGTGGGTGGAACATAGAAAAGAACCCGGGAAAAGGGCTGGAGGAACCGGAGTAAAACCCAGGAACACTAAGATGGAGAAAAGGTTTCCTGGAGGGTGGTGACGTGAGAAGCATCCCCAAGCAGAGACACCCATCAAATAGTCAGTGACTGAGACCGAACTGAGACTAGCGGGGCCTGGCAGCCTGCACCACTAATGGCTGACCGGGAACGCAGGCTGACACCGGAGAAGAGCAGAAGGAGTCAGGTGTACCCAATTAACCCGGGACACTGGTGGCTGGGCCAGAGAACCAGAGTGCTGGCTCTGTAGATGTGGCTGAGAAAGCTTCGAGCGTCCAACCATAGGAAACCTGGTGAGGTGTGGGAACTCTATGTCCCAGAACTTAACAATCGGTGCTTTGAAGGACAAAGCCATCATACAAGGGCTAGTGATCCAGGCTGTGGGACAACTCACTGCAAAGCCCGTGGACGGCCGGACTATAACCATACGTGAAGGAGTGGAAAGAGAATGAAAGGGCCCGAAAGGTACACTGAGGGGAATGACACAAAGGAACCATTCCAACTGCAGTGAGAACCTAGACCCATGAGAACTGTAAAGAGCTGTTGTGTAAGGCGAAGTACATTACAAGTGTGAAAAGTTCTTTTTGGAACTGTTGGGAATCATGTTGTTGAGAGTAACAAGTAAAAGCCTGGTAAAGCCCAGTACGGTGTGGATTCAATTGTTTATCTACAGACAGGAGAAAGAGACTGCAACCGCACAGAAATGGTGTTTTCTGCCTGAAGGTACGGAGCACTATACACAGCGTACATTACAATACAACCATGGATGCCCTGGGGACTGGCCCTACCCGTAGGGGGCCTGCCATCTAGCTGCACCTGCCTTCATCCCCAGCAGTCCCGAATGCAGCAGTGGGCCACATATAGCAACACACTACGGGTGGCGTTACAAATAACTTTCACTTAAACTACCCCATTCCCAAAAACTTTCCCCCTTGTTCAGGGGCGGACCGTCACCCCCGGGGGCCCTGGTGCAGGTGAGGACCGGGGGGTGCTGGGAGAGCAGAGCTCTCTTACCTGGTGCTGCTGGGAGAGCCGCGCTGCTGCTGGGAGAGCCGCGCTGCTGCTGGGGAGAGCCACGCTGCTTCTGGGAGAACCACGCTCTCCCCCGCCTGGTGCTGCTGGGAGAGCCGCACCGGATGCTCGTAGGAGCCGGAGGGGAGGGGCGGATCAGGCAAGGGAAGCAGGAAGCTCTCTGCTACCCTTGCCTGGCCCTCTTTTCCTTTGACGGCGGCTTGCGGGGGTCGGCTGGGGGCCCCCTCCAGGCTTGAAGGGGCCCCCTAGCCGGTCGGGGCCCTGGTGCAGCTGCACCAGCTGGACCAGTGTAGTTCCGCCCCTGCCCTTGTTAACTGAACCCCCGTGACTCCCCAGAGACTGTATAGTCTAATTCCAAGTACCCCCATGGCCTTGGGGCACATCAATCATGTCTGTAAAGCTCTGCAGAATATGATGGTGATATATTAGTAAAACAAATAATTAATTATAGTACTCACTAGAGGATTGGTAAACCTGCTGACATAGGCTAATTTCATTTTTATGAGCACTGTATAATACCCCCTCCCACTGAATGGCAGTTTTCTTCCTATACACAGTGCACACAGAAAGCTGGTAATCAGTGGTGTGTAAGCGAGGTTATACAGGGCTCAGCATTTAGAGTACTGCTAGGTTTGCAGCAAATAAAACTATAACATCATACAAATTACAGCAAATGTGGCACCCCATGGGTTAATATGCCACAATAACCCCACATGGGTTCTCTCCCCACTACACACTGACAAACACTAGCACCTCTGGGCCAGGAGGGGGAGCACCACCTGCTCCCTTAAATACTCCAGCTCATGAGGGAGAGCTCAGTTCAGCTCGGAGCACGGCTGTGAAGAGGACACTTAGAGCAGAGTTAGCTCATGCAGACCTAGCAAGGGTCAGAGGAACAGGAGAACTACAGACAGAGGAACACGTCTGGGAGCTGGAGTGACACCTTCACTTGCCCCAGAAGAGCGCACAGAACGGATACCGGATCCAATATTGTGTCTGGCACCCACAGCACAGTGAATCCAGGAACAGTGGGATCTCTAGATGCCCCTAGTACCAGTGCAAAGCAACACGGAGGAGTCAGCACAGCACAGAGGACTCAAGTTGCCTAGCCAAGTGGTACCAGCAGAACACAGAGAAAGAGTGAGAAGTCCCAGCAGCTTAGCTAGAAGCAGCAGCTCAGGACACACACACAGCGCAGTACGAGAAGCTGATGACCCAGACAGGGTGGGGAGAGAGCTTAGCCCCATTACAGATTCCGTGGACTATAACCTGCAACAACATCTGCAGTAAAGCTTTGGAAAACAGCAAAACTGTGAGTGTGTATTGATTGCAAACCTTGCCCTACATTCATTAACAGAGATCTACCAGCCTGTCAGCTCTGCACACAGAATAGAAGAAGCTGCAGCATCAGGAGAAGAAGAGAATTGCACTTTTGACTACCAAACGTGAGTGTGTGTCCTTTAACCCCGTCTTCACCATTCATATCCATTATAGACTATACCATCACTGCCCCCGAGAATACAGTTCTACCCACGGAACTATTACACCTAAGCTGCCATTTCCATCATCCCCGGAGGTTCTGCAGCAGCGGCGGCCCCATCACTGGCCGCATATGGTGGGTGGCGTCACGACTGACAATCCCCTGTAAATACACCCTTTTATTTGCCAGGGCCCGGGAAACGGACCGGAAACCAGGACCACCCGTGACTTCCCCGCAGCACACATGGTCCGGTACCCGAGTACCCTCATCCCAATGGGCTCGACAAAAGCAGCTCAGTAAGTGATTTATCATTGGAATTAGGGACAGTGCCCTTACATCTGCTCTGAGATGGAGAACAAATTTAATGACAGATGTTTTTTAATATTTTCCATTAAAAATCTCACAATGGACAGCACTTGATGGTTATTAGTGACTCACGGGAGAGCTGATGTGGATTTGAGTCACCCGCGAGGGCCGTGGGGTACTAGGGACCGGTCCCCTTCAGTCTCTGTTGCCTGGGGATGTCACGGTGGTTGCCGTGGACCTGTTCCGTGGCCCTGGGCAACGTCAATAAAAGGGGAATAAAAAGGAAAAAGGGTTTTTTCATGGATGTGACGCCACCCTGGTTTGTGGCCAATATGAGCCACCGCTGCTTGTCACAGTCCCGGGGATGATGGAAATGGGCAGCAAGGTATTAAGTCCTACACGAGCAGGGCTGGTTATCCCCTGGGCCAGTATATAGTCTATGTGTGATGGTAGGATGGGGGTTGCAGGAGTCAGCGCACAAAGAAGTGGACAGACATGGGAAGAACAGTCCGTTTTACCTTTAATGTTGCTATTGCTGGTGTAGCCGAGTACTGCCCAGGTCGTTGTTCGGGATCCGGAGCTTGGAGGCGAGTTGGGGCTATCCATGCCGGGCAAGTTCTGAGGCCTACCTACGGTGTTGGTTCAGGCGTGCCTTTGGCTGCATAGAGCTGTGCTGTGACCCTCTCTCTTGTCAGTGTAAGCAGTATGAAAGGCGGCGTGAACCCTCTCCGGTCTGGACCTTTCTCTAACTACCCTCCTGGGCTCTGTAGTGCAGCTGTGTCTCCTGGCTTTAGTGTAAATGGGAAACCTGAAATTGCCCACTCTCCGCATTGGTCGCTGAGTGTAGAATCCCTGATGACTTCGGCCTCCGGTAACCGTACTTCACTAACTCCTATGGTTAACAGGCGCTGGCTCCACTCCTCAGACCTAGTTCTCCATTTCCTCAGACCCTCACCATGTGTATAACACACGGTCAGTCAGTTTCATAGGACGGGCCTAGCGTGGCTGCCATCCCTAGGGTTCTTCTACAATCCTCCCTGGAACTGAACTAACTGGCCCCTCCCCCAGACCAGAATTTATAGGGACCTGCCCTGAACCCGAGCTATAGAGCACCCTCTTCGGGCCTGGAGTCAGGAAGGTATTGTGTGTGTGCTTACCTGGTGGATGCCTTGCCTCACCTCCAAGCTTACATTGTGACTACCGGACCCCGGAGCGCCACAGTTTCACCATGATCTTGGTCATTTTACAGCAGAAAACAGAGCAATATGTTTTTTTCTAGTAAATATGATGCCAATATAACAATCCTGCCAGAACCTTCAAGTAGGAGTGAAAAATAGGTAATTCACAGTAATGTTAGATGAATTACCATATCTAAGCTCTAGGGTTGTTTACTGGATTTAGTAAACTGTTAAACTGCGCTAAGATCACATGTAGCCGATTTGTCTTGTATTTACTGTAGGATCTAAGAATTTGTTCTGTGAATGTTCCATGTTACCCGTATTTTCCAAGACTAAGACCTATTGTAGCTTTGAACTAAGCATAAATGACTTTTATAAATGTCACTAAGAGCGGCATTAAGGATATGTGCCCACAAACAGGGCATGATGCGTTCTAGATGTTGAGCCATTCCTCTTGCAGAGATGCAGGTGTTCTCAACAGGAGAAAGCAATGTCCATGCTCACGATCAGTATTTTTCTCCGCTTAGATCACTCGTGTCTCCACAAGCATAAATTGACCTGTTAAAGCTTGGAAAGCTGCGCAACATGTGAGTTTATGCTGTGGAGAAAAGAAGCATACTGCACATGGGATTTCTAGAAATTCATCCACTGTTCTTGTACTGTACAGTGCAGCATTTTGGATGCACCAAAAACACACTGCTAATCTTGATTGGGGGCGCTCACCCTTAGTCTAAGTTCACATTTCAGGACGGTTACGTTGCGTCCCATGCGCATGCGCAGCCGCAGGTGAAAACGCATGCGAACGCGTGTAAACGTAGCGTTTTACATACACATGCGCATAGCTTTGCGCACGCAGGTCTGCAACGTTCACATGCGTTTGTCTGCGTTTTGAACCTTGCACATGCGTTTTCCATCTGCATGCGTTCGGTAAACTTAGCCCAATTTTCAGTGACCCAGACTACAGACAGACCCATGGACAGTGGCCTTAAGGAAGACATAAAAATAGACCCTGCCCATAGTTATGCCTGTTGCTGGTTGCTGATGAGAGAGAGAAAATGGAGCTTGGATTTGACAGCTTTTACAGAGAATTGGACTTGGCGATGAACACTGCAGTATCTTATGCCATGGCTTGCGAGGGACATCGGCGCCGAGCAAGGGAACGAAGACGTCGGCCACCTCTTCGTCTATGGCAGCACCCTATTGTCGAGCTTCGGGGTACACGTGGAGTGTACCACTCCTTGTTCCATGAGTTGCAAGAAGATCCGGTGAAGTTCCACGACTACACCCGCATGTCCGTGGACAGCTTCCTGCACTTGCTGCGACGTGTCCAAGATGTCATCTGCCGCACAGACACACAGCTACAAAGATGTATTTCTCCAGAGGAAACGTCTCCTGGTCACCCTGCGGTATGTATTTTTTTCACAACTGTATTATTTATCAACTGTACGCCTCCTTCACATCCTGTGTCCTGTTCCTGTTTAGTCCTCTCCGACGTGTGAAATCTCCAGGCCCCTAGTCCCTATCCTCGTCTCTGTCAATTCTATCCTCGTTACGTTCCACCTCCTGCAATAGCATCTCCGCTGAACTACACCTTCTGCTTTTTGTCATAAATTTGTCTGAACTATTTGTCTTCTTCCTTTGCAGATTCCTGGCTACCGGCGAAATATTATCATCGCTACACTTTCAATTTCGTCTGGGATTGTCTACACTTTCTGGGATAGTGCAGGAGACGTGTTAAGCTATCTGTGAGTGTCTACGGCCAGACTTCCTCCCTCCCACCACCAGCGAGCTCTGGTTACATAAAGCATCCAGATACGAAGAAGTCTGCCAGTTTCCCAACTGCGTGGGGGCCATAGATGGGAAACACATCAGGATCCAGAAGCCAGCAGAATCAGGATCGAGTATTATAACTACAAGAAATTCTTCTCAGTAATACTCATGGCCATCGCCGATGCAGACTGCTGCTTCACGGCTGTGGATGTGGGACAATATGGCCGAGCCAATGACTCCTCTGCGTTCAAAAACTCTGATATGGGCAGGAAGCTTTATACAAACACTTTTGCCATTCCTCCGCCCAAACCACTACCACACACTGATGGACCTGACATGCCCTTTGTGATTGTGGGGGATGAAGCCTTCCAAATGTGTGTGAACTTGGTGAAGCCATACTCGAGCCGGCAGTTAACATACACAAGACGAATCTACAACTACCGGCTTTCCCGTGCCAGGCGGACAGTAGAATGTGCTTTTGGCTTGCTGGTAGCTAGGTGGCGCATTCTATCGACCTCTATCAACTTAAAAACTGACACTATCATCGATGTGGTACGAGCCTGTGTTGTCTTACATAATTATGTCCATCAAATGGAAAAACCACGACTGGACCTTGATGAACCTCAAAGTACCAACCTGGTGGATTTCCAACAAGACATCGTGCGCTCAAGTCTGGAGGGGTTGAGCATGCGGGACTCCTTTGCCTCCTACTTTGTCTCAAACGAGGGCCGAGTCGACTGGCAGGACGACATGGTGTGATTTTTTAAAAAACAAATTCTTTCAAAGCACCTTTTTTTGTACTACGGCAGTACGCCATCATTATGTTTGCATTTAAATTCTATGTCCTGAAAACACCTAAAATGTAAAGTTAATATGTGTCACCATTCATGTACAGTTATGCTGTAATGATTGACATCTGTTAATGTCTGGCCCAACTTTGGTTTTTCTACACACTCCCGATTTCAAAGCACACATTCATTAAATTTTGTTTTTGGCTACAATTTTAGTTTCTGTGGTTATTTACACAACTTGGTGTATTTATGTGTATTTCACAAGTTTGTCTCCTATGTAGCCTCCATCCTGCAATACCTGTCCATCTATGTAGCATACATCATTCCATCTCAGTATGTAGATATGTATATTTCAAATCCTTCTAACCAAGGATATATCTGATAGGCGGCCGTCACACGCTACAATATCGTGAGCGATATTGTAAGCAATCACGTGCACGCGCGATCGCTAACAATATCGCTCACATCGCTGGTGAGCTGTCACACAGACAGACTCACCAGCGATGTGGATCCGCGATCTCGCTGGTAACTATGGTACACATCGGGTTACTAGGCATCGCGCGGCGCTTAGTAACCCGACGTTTACCATAGATACCATCTCCCAGCATAGGCTCTGCCGCTGGGAGATCGTTCATCGTGGTGTCCCACACCACGATGAAGCAGATTGAACAAGCGATGATCTCTTGATATGAGCTCCGGCTCCCATATCTGCGATGTAACGATCAAGCGATTTTACATTGTAAAATCGCTTGATCACACGTAGCGATGCACAAACGATATCGTTCCCAATATTGAACCGTGTGACGGCCGCCATAGATAGATATGGGATGGAATGAGGTATGCTACATACATAGCGAAAAACAGGGACAGCAGGATGGATGCTAGCTAGATTAATTGAGGACTGCCATGATGGATGCTACATACCTAAACAGGTATGGCAGGATGGATGGTAGATACCTAAACATAGGTATGGCAGGATGGATGAAAGATATATAAGTATCTATCTATCATCCATCCTGCAATAGCTGTGTGCATCTATGTAGCAAACATCATTCCTTCCCAGTATGTATGTATGATAATATCATACATCCTTCTATCCAATGATCTATCACAGAGCTAAATAATGGGATGGAATGAGGTATGCAGCAAACATCAGCGAAAAACAGGGAGGGCATCATGGATGCTTGAAAGATAAACTCAGGGATGGGAGGCTGGCTATACATAGCTAAACACATAGCTGGACATAAACCCACCTTAATAATTACCTAACTTCGCTCTATACATTGAAGTCAATAAAAAAGAATAAAATGGCAAACCAAACATAATTTTTTAAACAAATAACAGCCATAAAACTGGCCAAATCAAAGTGAGAACGTAAAAGACGACAATATGTGCAAGTCCATTGTCACAGTGATGTGAAAGTAGATGGTTGAAATTTTCCTGTGGAATTAGTGGTGCTGCTGCTGTTGCTGTTGCTTCTGGATCCCGGTGGCACCGTGAGGGCAATGTCTGATGAAAAAGTAGGTAAAGTCTCTGTGGGAATATTCAGAGTCGGTGTGGAGAGACTTGTGCGGTTAGTCAGTGGGGTTGTTGCAGAGGTGTACACTGGAGTACCAGCCGCCTCTAAAGTCAAATACGTACACACATGGGGAGAGGACGGAAGGGTAGAAGGTGTAAAAGTGTCTAGGAGAAGAGAAGGGACCGTGGATGGAAATGAAACGTTTGAAAAAAGGGAGAGATTAGACTGGGTGTGAGGAGTGGAAACCTGTAGGAGTGCAACATTTGCAGGTGAAGTAGCAGGGGGGAAGAGGTCTGGAAGGTGCTGCTGTTTTTTGGTCGACCAACCTTGCGCTGTGGTGCTGCGGTTGCCACATTTTCCTGTGCTGTTTTTTTTTTCGCTTTTTAGACTGCTGTTGCTGGCTTTCAAAATCCTTCGCTTTGGGGGTCTTGGTCCTTTTCCGGGGCTTCATGGGTGTCATCAACTCAGCTGGATTTTGTAAGAGAGGTTTACCTTGGCTTTTTGGTAGGTGGAACACCATTTTTTTTTGGAACAGAGCTACAGGATGAAGGAGGCTTGGCTGTCATGGCTGTGGAGATTGCAACATCGCTGGCTCTGTGCAAGGAGTTTTGTTTGATGTCATGACTCTTGACATTGGTTGAGGTGCCTGGCCCTGCTGAACTGCGTTGTCTGAGCGAGGAGTTGGAGTGGCTGTGGTGACATTCTGGCTGGAAACGACTGTCCGGCCCGGCAGGACTGCGGTGCTGGAGCGAGGATTGGCCGAAGTAGCTGTTACTGTGTGGCTGTGAACATCAGGCTGACCATCTAGTACCGCGCTGGCTGAGCGGAAGACTGCCCGAGAGGTACTCATTAAAGTACTTGATGTTCGGCGGGAGTCAGGTCGAAGCGGAGATGATGTAAGCAGGGCGGTGTAAGAGGGAACATCTGGTGCCAAGTCCGATGCTGCTGAGGATTGAGAGAAGTTCAGTGATGTGGAGGTTGTCAACGGTTGTCCATGTTCGAACTCAGTGGGTTGAGTCAAGCTCGATGTTCTGGCTAAATTGATTGGTGGACGATTGTATAAAGTTTGCTGCTGCTGTTGAAACGCAATTTGATGCATGTGCTGTTGTTGCTGCTGTTGTTGTTGCTGTTGTTGTTGCTGCTGCTGCAATGCCAGCCGATATGCGCCCTGACAGGAAGTCATGACATTTATCTGAAACTCAGGTTCTAAGTTATCCGTCAAGCACTTCTCCATACATAAGAAAAATTGTCGGGCCAGTCTACTAAGGTCGGCCTCCAGGCAATCGAGTCGTCCTGTAACTTCACCAAAAAGAGTCTGCATAAACACAAAACCCTTTTCAACAGAGTTACCAAGACGCCTCATAGACTCCTGGAAGCTCGAACTTAGATGGAGAAACTCAGGCATGAGTGTCCTATCACTGGCCCTCTGTCTCTGCCGTGATGTTCCCACCAAGGAGGGACAAGAGGCCCGGGATAGGGTATAACTGTCTGTGCCGGCAACCTGGGTTCCAGATAATGGAAAGTCCACACCTTCTCCCTCTGCTGTCTGACTTTGGGAAGAATGTTCATTGGCGCTCTGCGAAGACAGATTCTGGGACCTTACTGCATCAGATGGTTGGGCAGTGCTGCTCCAAGTCCTGTGGGTAAAAAACACAAAGGAAAAAAGATTTTTAAAAAAAGGAAATGGACTAGTTCTCTTGCCTACTACTACCGTTTATTGCCCTGCCTCCTTGCCTCCAGGTAACTTTATCTTCTCGATGACAACAAACAACAGCCCCCCTCCTCTACCCTCTCAACTACAGCCTCCCAACTACAGACTCCCAACTACAGACTCCCAACTACAGCCTCCCAACTACAACTTCCTGTTTTTCGGAAAACTTCCAATGAATACTTACACACGTTGTGTAAGGACATTCCGCAGAAAATCGAGCTGCTGGTGGTAGATGTAAGGCTTTTTCTTTGAAGGTTTGGAACCACTGCGCACATTCTGGACTATTTTCTTATCCTTATTGTATCTGTCCTTCATAGAGCGCCACCGAACGGTCAGAGACTTCACTAGAATGGAGAGAGTAAATCACTTGATTAATGTTCACATTTACAGAGTCTGGACAGAGAACGCTTTTGCCCGCCCAAACAAAACTTACTAAAGGCTTCTTGGTCCTTGACAGGTGCAGCGTCATAGCCCAGCCACATAATTCTGGCAATCTGTGCCCATTGTCTTCGCAACACAATATTGTCAAAGTGTTTGCGGTCACGTGGGTCCCAAATCGCCGATCGCTCATGAACAAGTGGTATTAACTTGTCATTGTCCACATACGGGTGGCCCATGTCAACAGTCTCCTAGAATGTAATAAAGATGATAGTAATTTCAATGCTACAATTACAATACATCACATTTCCCAAACATAAGCACTTACAAATGGGTTATCCACATTTTCTGTGTCGTCACCAATACTATGGGCTGATTCCTCTCCACTTTCCTCACTGTCTTGTTGGTCCACCTCTGTTTCATAGTCCTGTATAATATCCCTTAGTGTTATTTTGGCCTATTTTTCAGATGCCTAGTTGGAAACAAGCAAATGTTGACTTACAGGGTCACTAGGTTCAGCTTGATGAGGGTCCATGTATTCACTGCAATCGGACATCTTGGCGCAGCAGTGTCACTCAGCCCAGAAGAACCAAAATCGACAGAGAAAGTGGGTAACGAGCCAGCAGCAATAGACACCTCTATAGATCAGCAGCAGCAACAGCAGCACCTACAGCAGGGGCACACAATGACAAAGGTGTAAATGTAAAGACTACAGACAGGTGCAATGTCAGACCCCCAAGTGACACAAAGTGACATACATTAGCCCACATAACATATGGGCCTAAGGCCATACTCCTGGCAGCAGGGACCCCCAAATGAGACAGTCACATACAGTAGCCCAGAGAACATATGGGCCTAAGGCCATACTCCTGGCAGCAGGGACCCCCAAATGAGACAGTCACATACATTAGCCCACATAACATATGGGCGTAACATATGAGGAGTCCCACACCCTCCCAGCAACATTGTACTATAGGGGATCAGATCTCATTATTACATGATTAGTAAAAATGAATATACTTTACCAACCAATCCCAGAACCAGGAACCAAGAATGAAGACAGGACCAGACCCAGATCCAGGTAGAACACAGCAGGCAGCCAGGCAGGCAGACAGGCAAGATGGGATGGACGGATCCAGGGATTGCTTGCAGGTCCACAGGCAGCCCTCCAGGGAAGATCCCAATAGAAATGAATCCTGGAAGCAGTGTTCTGATGCAGGGTGCAGGGAAGATCCCGGCCCAGGTCCAATCCAGCAGTCCTCAGCTATGCAGGGTCCAAAGGTGTGGCCGTTGAGTCTTGCCTCCCAGGAGCTAGTAGTTATATAGAGGATGTGTTGTGGGCTGGTTCATGGGCGGAGACACCAAAAACTCTTTTTGAGCATGCGCACTAAGGTGTTCGCATGCGTTTCATCCGCAGCTGTGCGCAAAACCATCCGCATGCGTACAGTCTCATAGGGGGCTAATGTTAATTGTATCCGCAGCGTGCGCATGCGGACACTTTCATTTTTTTGGACGCGCCGAAAAATGCTACAAGCCGCGTTCCCTGGCGGCATAAAATCTTCTTCTCCGTCCGCATGCGTATAGTTACGCAGCTCAACGCGAACGAACGTGGCTATGTGTGGATGACTGCGCATCCCATGTTAAAGATAGGTGCGCAATCCGCATGCGGATTGCGGGACACAGAGCCGCACCGTCCGCGGCGCAAACGTCCTGAAATGTGAAGGCACCCTTACAGTTAAAGGTCACGGCTCTCTCCTGGTGCTGTACCTATTTTCCTGACCGCTCCTTCAGTGTATCATTTGCTGGCTCCACTTCTTCTCCTTTTCCCCTCAATATTGGGGTCCCTCAAGGTTTGATCTTTGGCCCTCTTTTCTTCTCCCTCTACAAGGCCCCGATTGGACAGACCATCAGCAGATTTGGCTTCTAGTACCATCTTATGGTGATGACACACAACTATACACTCTTCGCTCTGGAAGCTAGTTTAGACTAACATCTGCACTAATCCGAACCTCTCACTCCTGGCTTCAAGACTTCTCCCGAGCTGCACTAATTCTCTGGAATGCCCTACCTCAAGTAATTAGGACTGTCCACAATTTACACAGTTTTAGATGCTCCCTAAAAACACATCTTTTTAGGGCGGCCTATCACGCTCCCTAATCAAAGTAATTTAGACATAGCCTATTCACTATTTCTCTCAACATAATTCTCCATCAAACTCCACCAAACCCAGAAGCTCTGCACAGATTGGTTGGTGATGGATTTATCTATTCCTCATTTCCTTAAGTTAGCTGGACCATCATTGTAAAAATAAGCACCTGTAATTTGTGTCACCCCCACCTCATTGTAGATTGTGAGCTCTTATGAGCAGGGCCATCATTATTTTGCTTTAATTATTGTATTCTTTGATATCTGTTACGTATGACTGTTTGTATATGAACCTCTGAATTGTAAAGCGCTGCAAAATATGTTTGTCGCTATATAAATAAAAAATTATTATTATTATAGTTATCATAATTTCAAGGATATTGTGACCTGAACAGCTCTGAGGACAGTACCTTTCTCTCTGTTTTTGTTTTCCAGCTCTGCACAGGCTGCACCTATCTCACAAAACCCCCCAACAGGCTCCTTCTTTCCTACTTCTGACCCTACTCTTTAAACATCTGACATGATGGGTCAGCACTGTACTATCTGCCAACTCTATAACGTGTGGTCCAACGTCCTTTGTGTTCTAAGGGATCTTGTATACAAGTGAATGATGCTACCACCACATCATAT
The DNA here is from genome assembly GCA_033576535.1 of Allobates femoralis. Classification (NCBI taxonomy): domain Eukaryota; kingdom Metazoa; phylum Chordata; class Amphibia; order Anura; family Aromobatidae; genus Allobates; species Allobates femoralis. The sequence continues at coordinate 73,168,787 of JARQOC010000001.1, read as the reverse complement.
CGCTGTGAGATGGGCCGCCAGTACATCTGCACCTATACATTGGGTTTCAGGTGTCTACGACCATCTAAAGTAAGCAGAGGTAGTGATCAAAACTAGATATCGACATTCAAATGTGCTGACTGGAATGGATTGTAGCAAAAACAAGATTTCAGCCTATGTAACGCATTTGTATGAGAATGCCTGGAGGGAAATCTTATCAGCTTTTCACTAGAAAAACCATAAAGCTCAAATTAAGGAGTGTCTGTCAGCTGACAGCAGATCGGGCTCCTATTTTCTAGGTATATGTATTTTTGCATCTCTCCAGATCTCAGGGTCATTATGTGTTCTGTGCTCAATGCTAGAGCTGCACTTGTATGCTGTAGCTCCATGTTAGTCACAAGTCACTTCATGGAGTCTTATATCATCAACTAATATTATTTAGAATGTATCTATCACAGTAGAATCATTTTTTCTATCCTCTCTTCTGTATCTAGTTCTAAATGGATATATATATCCCTTGCTGATTTTGGAGGTTTGCCCACTGACAAATACATGAACAGTCTATGGTTTTAAGGGTAGGTTATTTGTAACAGTGAGAGATAAAATATCTAAAACAAAATCCAGAAAATGCCATTGTCTAAATTATATACATTTATTTGCATTTTGAAGAGAGAAATACATATTTGATCCCCTACCAACCATTAGGAGTTCTGACTCCTACAGACCAGTTAGATGCTCCTAATCAACTCGTTACCTGCATTACAGACAGCTATCTTACATTGTCACCTGTATAAGGGCCACTTTACACACACCAACTTATCTGTCCAACTTCTGACCAACTTACTGGTTGCAGTGAAATCATGAACACATTGTTACATTTGTACACAGCCACAAAATGGAGCAATGTGTCCATGATTTCACTGCAACCAGCAAGTTGGTCAGAAGTTGGACAGATAAGTTGGTGTGTGTAAAGTGGCCCTTACCTCTACTACATGGGCAAGACCAAATCACTCAGGGAAAAGATCCTAGGCCTGCACAGGGCTGGAATGGGCTACAATGGGTGAGAAGAAGACAACTGTAGGTGCAATAGTAATTATGTTCTTATGACATAAGCACCGCTACAGGTAAGACAGCTTTCCTTGACAAGAAACAGTGTAATTAGTTTTAAAATACATGGGCTACTTTACAAGAGAATGAAAAGTCATTTTTTAGCGCATCGTGGGTGATCTGGAGCACCATCCCTCCGTTATTGACAGTGCTGGCCCAAGTGAACCAGTCATATCATTCCATAAACCGTAGGGAGGAGCTGAGCAGTTCTGATTGACTGAGAGATGACGTACTGGAATGCCCACAGTGTACTGAATGTTTAATTTGCATATTAAAATTAGCTTAGTGTGGTGCCCTGCAGAATCAGGCGTCATAAATATCTGCAAACATCAGTAAACTCTGGTGGTGTGGGAAATCAGCTCTGTAGCCATTTTAATACATGCAGATGTGATCAGTACAAAGTGCTATTCTGAAGTGTGGTGGTTAGCAGCCCTATAGGAAAATGACTGAGCCCAGGAAGGACAACAGTGCTTCCCTGGGATTGAGTGGTGCTGGAGATAAAGGAAGCCAGCCAGAGCCAGGGCTGTATTTGACCTTCATGCTGCCCTAGGCATTTTTCGTGGTCGCGCCACTTACTGAGGTCACACTGAGCATGTGCACATGACATCTACTTAAAGTAGATTTACCCCGTAAAACGCTTAAAAAAGTGCTAATTAAACACTAAAGGAATGAAAGTCTGCACTTGCTGTGCACAGGTTCAGTCTTTTGAGTGTTTTTTTAACACCTTCAGCTTTTCAAAGGCACCAAACTATTAGAGCAGGTGACCTAACCATTGCTTCAATGAGGAGGAGAGGATTAGTGATATGGAGACATGCTGTCTGCTCATTCACCTCTCCTCTTTACTGAGGGTGTTCAAAGGGAAGCCAAGAGCAGACAGGTCCCAGAGCAAGCCTGCCACCACTATATGTGCACCCACACTGACACGTGGAGAGTCAAGGCGAGCCTGCAGCCATATTGTGTGCACCCACACTGACACTTGGAGCATCAGAGTGAACCTGCAGCCAAAATGTGTGCACCCACAGTGACACGTGGAGAGTCAGAGCGAGCCTGCAGCCACATTGTGTGCACCCACTATGACACTTGGAGCGTCAGAGCGAGTGTGCATCCACATGGTGTGCACCTACACTTACACTTGGAGCGCAATGCTGTACCCAGTGTCGCTGGTCTCATCAGGTTTTTCAGCTAAATCCTGATGCTTTCAGGATCCCATTTTTTGCCCATTCACTTTAATGGTGTCAGGTACAATCCTGTTACATCAGCTTGCTTATTGAAACCATTAAAGTGAATGGACAAAATAATGGATCTTGAAAGGATCAGGATTTGGCTGAAAAACGTGATTTTGCCTGATTTGAAAAAAACGCAAGTGTGAAACCAGCAAAACACTGAGTTAGAACAGACTTGCAAGCTGATTTTACACATCACTAAATTTACTAATGGAGCGCTGACAATTAAGAAAAGCTTAGTAAAGAAATATGAGAGTGCTGCGAAGCTCCCACATTTGCATATTAAATAAAGTAGATTTTACTTTGTAACTCCAAACTATTCTATAGTAATATGCCCCCTAATCTCCATTCTAAAGTGTCAGCCTTCACCAAATCCCCAGCCTGCGTAGTGCCAGCCTCCCCTGTTCACCAGTATATAGCAGCACCAGCCTCCCCTGTTCACCAGTATATAGAAGCACCAGCCTCTTCTGTTCATGAGTATACAGCAGCACCAGCCTCCCCTGTTCACAAGTATACAGCAGCACCAGCCTCCCCTATTCACCAGTACATAGCAGCACCAGCCTCCCCTGTTCAACAGTATATCCTTCGTCCGGCTGAGTAGGTACAATTCTAACTATTCCGTTTTAAAATTGCAATAACTTTTTTTCGAAAAGCCGTAGAGGGCTGAAATTTTGTGACATCCCTGCAGTTTTGGTCCAGAATATATTGGCCAAATTTCAATAAAATATCTCCACCCCCTTCCGAGATAAGGGTTCGAGATCTTTTTGCATCCATAACAAGCTGCATAGGTACAAATGTACCCTCATATATTTTGAATGAAGATAATGCAAGGAAAAAAGAATACCGTATATACTCGCGTATAAGCCGAGTTTTTCAGCCCAAAAATTGGGCTGAAAAGTACCCCCCTCGGCTTATACGCGAGTCAGTGCTGTATACCAATGTATACATCGGTACATACCGATGTATACATCGGTATACAGCAGCCCCCGCATCCCCAGTAATCTAGGGCCCCCCCAGCGTCTCTCCGGTCACCTGAAAAGCAAACTATACTTATCAGTGTCCGCTGTCCGCGCCCGCTCGCCTCTGCCCGGTCTGCCGTCTGCGATCCTCCATCTTCATGCGGCGTCTTCCGGGTTCCTGTGCTCGTCGCAGGGAATGACGTCATTCCCTGCGACGAGCACAGGAAACCGGAAGACGCCGCATGAAGAAGGAGGATCGCAGACGGCACTGTCACGGCAGAGGCGAGCGGGCGCGGACAGCGGACACTGATAAGTATAGTTTGCTTTTCAGGTGACCGGAGAGACGCTGGGGGGGCCCTGGATTACTGGGGCCCTGTATACTACCGCTGGGGCTGCAATCTACTACCACTGGGGCTGTATATACTACCACTGGGGCTGTATATACTACCACTGGGGCTGTATATACCACTGGGGCTGTATATACTGCTGGGGCCCTGTATACTACCGCTGGGGCTGCAATCTACTACCACTGGGGCTGTATATACTACCACTGGGGCTGTATATACTACCACTGGGGCTGAATATACCTGTGGGGCTGCTGTATACTACACTGGGGCTGTATAAACCTGTGGGGCTGCTGTATACTACCACTGGGGCTGTATATACCTGTGGGGCTGCTGTATACTACCACTGGGGCTGTATATACCTGTGGGGCTGCTGTATACTACACTGGGGCTGTATATACCTCTGGGGCTGCTGTATACTACACTGGGGCTGTATATACCTCTGGGGCTGCTGTATACTACCACTGGGGCTGTATATACCTGTGGGGCTGCTGTATACTACCACTGGGGCTGTATATACCTCTGGGGCTGCTGTATACTACCACTGGGGCTGTATATACCTCTGGGGCTGCTGGATGCTACCACTGGGGCTGTATATACCTGTGGGGCTGCTGTATATTACCACTGGGGCTGTATATACCTCTGGGGCTGCTGTATACTACCACTGGGGCTGTATATACTTCTGGGGCTGCTGTATACTACCACTGGGGCTGTATATACCTCTGGGGCTGCTGGATACTACCACTGGGGCTGTATATACCTCTGGGGCTGCTGGATGCTACCACTGGGGCTATATATACCTCTGGGGCTGCTGTATACTACCAATGGGGCTGTATATACCTCTGAGGCTGCTGTATACTACCTCTGGGGCTGCTGTATACTACCACTGGGGCTGCTGTATACTACCACTGGGGCTGCTGCATACTACCACTGGGGCTGCTGTATATACCTTTGGGGCTGCTGTATACTACCTCTGGGGATGCTGTATACTACCACTGGGGCTGTATATACCTCTGGGGATGCTGTATACTACCACTGGGGCTGTATATACCTCTGGGGATGCTGTATACTAACTACTGGAGCTGCTGCTGTATATACCACTGGGGCTGCTGCTGTATACTACCACTGGGGAGGCTGCTGTATACTACCATTGGGGGGCCTGTATACCACACTGCTGGGGGCTGTATACCTGTGCTGGAGTCCACCCTCGGCTTATACACGAGTCAATAGGTTTTCCCAGGTTTTGGGGGCAAAAGTAGGGGGGTCGGCTTATACATGGGTCGGCTTATACACGAGTATATACGGTAATATTTTTTTTTAATGATAATGCTATTTTATTATTATAAACAAGTAAAAAAAACTGTTCATTTACATTATAAAAGAAAATGTAAGAAACTTTTTTTATTGATTTTCTTCGCAAGTAATGCATGTTGTCTTTGCTACCGAGTGTTCATCGCAAATGGGTTTCACACAAACCACACAAGACTTTCTAGTCTTGCGTTGTTTTCGCTTCAGGTCTCGGCAGATATAGCAACTACCAACAACAGGGGAGGGTCCACGACTACCATGAGGTATTTGAGGGCCAACTGCTGCTTGCGATGCTACCATAATGCATCGTCCAAGCACCATTTAGACTGCACCTCGAAGAAAATGCTTTCTCATTATCATTCGGTTTGTACTACGATCTTCAATTGCAGGCATACACAGCTGATTTGCAAGATCTTTCAGGAACTTTCTTCGTTGATCCTTTGTCCTGAAGCTTGGATTGTGTTCTCTGTAGATGATGTAGGATGCTAACCCAGTGACGTCAATCATATTGTAGAAAAATGCCAAAGTCCAACGTAATGTTCGTCGTTTCACAGTGTACTCTCCCAACATTTTATCCATAACATCAACTCCACCTTTTGTTTTGTTGTAGCATTTTATTATCTCTGGCTTGGCTGCTAGTGTCTCTTCTACTTCTCCCGTCATGTACATAGATGATAGAAGCACGACTGATTTGTTCTTCTTTGGTACATATGAACAGACTGTTGCATCATGATTGTAGGCAAAATTTGTCGAGTTTACAGGCCTTTCTTTGTCAGGCTGCATGTTGCTAGGTAGGAACCTTTTGTTTTTTCTCACTGTACCAACTAGTGTCATGTTCCAGGAGTTCAATACCTTAGCTAGTTCCATGGTTGTAAAGAAGTTATCGGTGGTGACATTTCTTCCAGAGCCTTTATACGAGCTCACTAGGTCCAATACTGGTCGTTCACCAATGTTTACTTGTCGAGGACCATCAGTTGGTTTCCCAGTGTAGAGCTGACCTTGTAATGGGTAGGCATTTGATGAGTCACAAGCCCAGAAAATCTTTATGCCATATTTAGCTGGTTTTGAAGGTATATACTGGGTAAATTTAGTATGGCCTCTAAATGGAAATAATTGCTCGTCGACGGTGATACAATTATATGGCTTGTAGGCTCTCTCCAGATTACTGTTCAGCATTGTCCAGATGTCCCGTATTGGTGCAACTTTATCTGTTTGCACACATTCTGCACGTGTATTTTCGTTGTCAAATCTGATAAATCTGAGTATCATCTTGAAGCGGTCACGAGACATGGCTGCACGTATAAGAGGCAGAGCAGCAACATTCCACATTTCCTCCAGATTCTCTCTTGTCTCTGTGCACACCAGCAGCAATCAGTATGCCCAAAAATGCATGGAGTTCAGTTTTAGTAAATTGCTTGAATGTTTTTTGTGGTGGCCGTTCAGAAGAATCAGGAACACGTTGTACCAGTTCGTTGTTGTAAGCATCACAAACTCTCTTGGCCTTTCGATTCGTTTCTCGTAATATGATGTCACACATCTCGGGAGTCATGATTGACTTGAATAGCTCTTTTGCTGTATACAGGTTGCTGATTGCTGCAGGGCCACCTCGTTGTCGTAGGACATTACAAGATTTTGTTTGTGCATTTGGCAGTGGACCACTACACCATTGAGTTTTATCCTTAGCAGTCCAAATGTCGCCTGCACTTTGAGGCACAGAATCATCCTCAACACTTTCGTCTGAATCGTATTCTTTTTCACGCTCTATGACCATTTCTTGTTCAATGTCTGAATCTTCTTCAGTAACATCCACTTGTGGTACATAGGTTTCATCATCAGATGCAACAAATGGTTCTTCCTCATGCTCAGAATCAGATTCTTCTAGCATTCGCATTACTTCGTCAGACGTGAATCTGTAAATATGAAAAAATTAAAAATAAATTATTTTCCGAAATGCTACATAATACTACATTATTGGCTTTTCACAAAACGATACTAACCTGCAAACACGTTTTCTTGGATTGTGACGGAAACTAGATCCAGCATCACTATCACTCATGATGACTTGGTAGATGAATTTTGGCTTCGTAATTTAGTTCAGTAACACGTGGCAAGTAGAATGAAACTCGATTCTAAAGTGCAGATAAAAAAGTAAATTATTTCTAGTGATAATTATTTATAAATGTCATTTATATATTATGTAAACCGTATACGGTTTCAGAATTTTCATTCCATCTTCGATTGTTTTTTCGACCAATAGGAAAATTGTAACAGAGCCACCATCTTTATTTTGTGCTGAATATAAGTAAAACATCGTAAAACAATATGTAGATACTAATTATTATCCATTTTTCGTATAAAAATCATACCTATAGTGATAAGTTTCATACAAAATATATGTAAACCAAGTCCAGGCTCAAAGACAATTTCTGACTGTTCTGTCCCCACATAAGGCGAATGAAGGTATAACTGGCTGTTTGATGCTGTGAGACTTTCCTATCTTCGTATCCAAGAAATTGAAGACTTCACAAGCCTAGAAATGTGTGTGCCCACAGCAATGAGATGAACAGCAAAATGGCTACTGAGAAGAGGGAGGCAGGAAGAGAAGTAGAAGCCACTCCCAGTTTGAATCAACTTAATTGACAGCAACATAAGTGAGCAGTAACAACACTGGCCAATAGATATCAGCATAACATTTGTAGCTGAATCACTTTAGTTTCTGAAACCAAGTAAAGGAGAAAGTCTTCCCACAGTGGAGGTATATATGAAGGTACAATTGTACCTCTGCAGCCTGTTAACGTTGTAAAATTATGCAGCCTGACGCAGGATATAGCAGCACCAGCCTCCCCTGTTCAACAGTATATAGCAGCACCAGCCACCCCTGTTCAACAGTATATAGCAGCACCAGCCTCCCCTGTTCAACAGTGTATAGCAGCACCAGTCTCCCCTGTTCAACAGTATATAATAGCACCACCCTCCCCTGTTCACCAGCCTCCTCTGTCTCACCAGCCTCCTCGTGTTCACCAGTATGTAGCAGCAGCCTCCTCTGTCCACCAGCCTCCTCTGTTCACCAACCTCCTCTGTCACCTGCCTCCTCTGTTCACCAGCCTCCTCTTTCACCAGTATCCTCTGTTCAGCCTCCTCTGTTCACCAGCCTCCAGTGTTCACTAGCCTCCAGTGTTCACCAGTCTCCTCTGTTCACCAGCCTCTTCTGTCACTATTCTCCTCTGTCACCAGTCTTTTCTGTTCACCACCCTCCAGTGTCACCAGCCTCCTCTGTCCACCAGCCTCCTGTCATCAGCCTCTTTTGTTCACCTGCCTCCTCTGTTCGCCAGCCTCCTCTGTCCACCAGTCTCCTCTGTTCACCAGTCTCCTCTGTTCACCAGCCTCCTCTGTTCACCAGTCTCCTCTGTTCACCAGTCTCCTCTCTCCACCAGTCTCCTCTGTTCACCAGTCTCCTCTGTTCACCAGCCTCCTCTGTTCACCAGTCTCCTCTGTTCACCAGCCTCCTGTGTCACCAGCCTCTTCTGTCAATCAGCCTCTTGTCATCAGTCTCCTGTCATCAGCCTCCTCTGTCACCAGCCTCTTCTGTTCACCAGCCTCTTCTGTTCACCAGTCTCCTCTGTCACCAGTCTCCTCTGTCACCAGCCACCTCTGTCACCAGCATCCTCTGTTCACCAGCCTCCTGTCACCAGCTTCTTCTGTTCATCAGCCTCCTCTGTCCACCAGCGTCCTCTGTCCACCAGCCTCCTCTGTCACCAGCCTTCTCTGTTCACAAGCCTCCTCTGTTACCCGCCTCCTCTGCTCACCAGCCTTTTCTGTTCACCAGCCTCCTCTGTTCACCAGCCTCCTCTTGTTCAACAACATCCTCTGTCAATCAGCCTCCTGTCATCAGCCTTCTCTGCCACAAACCTCCTTTGTTCACCAGCCTCCTCTGTCACCAGCCTCCTCTGTTCACCAGTCTCCTGTGTCTACCAGCCTCCTTTTTTCACCAGCCTCCTTTGTTCACCAGCCTCCTCTGTCCACCAGTCTCCTCTGTTCACCAGCCTCCAGTGTAACCAGCCTCCTCTGTTCACAAGTCTCCTCTGTTACCAACCTCTTATATCACCAGCCTCCTCTATCACGAATCTTCTCTGCTCACCAGCCTCTTCTGTTCACCAGCCTCCTCTGTCAATCAGCCTCCTCTAGTTGTATTGGGACGAAGTGTCTCAGGATCCACGGTGCTGAATGAATGAAACCAAAAACTGAAGAACTGGGTTCAATGGTTGTTTCATTATTTCTACACGTTTTGGAGCATTACCGTGCTCCTTCCTCAGGGTTTTTGTCCCTGAGGAAGGAGCATGGTAACGCTCCGAAACACGTAGGAATAAAGAACAACCGTTGAACCCAGTGTTCCAGTTTCTGGTTTCATTCATTCAGCAGCGAGGGATCCTTAGACACTTTTTCCCAATACAACTATTGTTCGCCACGTCGATCGTGGATGTATGGGTCCTGCAGCAGCTGTATCCAGGCGCGCATACTTGTTGTGTGTAACACAACTTTTCCAGGTGAGCAGCTTTCAATAAGGTTCTTGCCAATATCTGTAAGGAGATAAGACCCTATTTGCTCATTGTCTGACCCCCTATAGAATCAGCCTCCTCTGTCACCAGTCTCCTCTGTTCACCAGCCACCTCTTGTTCACCAGCCTCCTCTGTCACCAGCCTCCTCTGTCCACCAGTCTCCTTTGTCCACCAGCCTCCTTTATTCACCAGCCTCATTGTTCACTAGCCTCCTCTGTCCACCAGTCTCCTCTGTTCACCAGTCTCCTCTGTTCACCAGCCTCTTGTCACCAACCTCCCCTTTTACAAGTGTATAGTATCAGTTATGAAGCAGCACTGATTTTGAATCCATTTCTCCTGCTGTTGTGTAAAGGAACAGACAACAGGAAGAAAAGATCGTCAATTAGCAAGACACCCCTATAAAGGATCGGTTCTGCAGTTGGTGAACCCAGACCATTTCTCTGTTCTCATCCTTTTTGGCTGATGTTTTAGTCACTTTTGCATTTTGTCATTCCTCTCACCCCCTAGAGGTAGCATGAGGCGGTGTCTACAACACACATAAGTTACTCAGGTAGTGCAGTTCAGGATGGCACATCAATGTCAGCTGTGTCTGTCAGCACAGTGTCCAGAACATGGAGCAGATACCAGGACACAGGCCAGTACGCCAGGAGAAATGGAAGTGGCCATAGGAAGGCAACAACCCAGCAGCAAGACCATTACCTCTGCCTTTGTGCAAGTAGGAACAGGAGCAGTGCAAGATCCCTGTAAAATGACCTCCAGCAAGCCACTAACATCCATGTGTGTGCTCAAACTGTCAGAAACAGACTCCATGAGGGTGGTATGAGGACCTGTTGTCCACAGGTGGGTGATGTGCTTACAGCCCAACAACATGCAGGGCGATTGGCATTTTCCAGAGAACATCAAATTGTCAAATTCAACATTGACACCCTGTGCTCCTCATGTATGAGAACAAGTTCACACTGAGCACACACGACAGACATGACAGACATTTCTTTGGAGGGCGTACAGCCCTCTGTGTGCTAGCCAGAGGTACTCTGACTGCCATTAGGTACCGATATGAGATCCTCAGACCGACATTGAGACAACATGCATGTGCAGTGGGCGCTTGGTTTCTTCTGATACATGTCAATAATAAGTAGCTGAAGTGTGTCAGCAGTTCCTGCATGATGAAGGCATTGATGCTATGGTCTGATCTACCCGTTCTCCAGACCTAAATACAATCGAGCACATCTGGGACATCATGTATCGTTACGTCCACTAATGCCACATTGCACCACAGACTATCCAGGAGTTGACTGGTGCTTTAATCCAGGTCTGGGAGGAGATTCCCTCAGGAGAACATATGTTGCCTCATCAGGAGCATGCACAGGCATTATAGGGAGGTCATACAGGCCATGTAGGCCACACACACTAGTGAGTGCCATGAGAAGCATGCCCAGGCATTGTAGGAAGGTATTACAGTCCACGGAGGCCACACACACTAGTGCCATCAGAAGGATGCTCAGGTGTTGTAGGGAGGACATACAGGCATGTGGAGGCCACACACTACTGGGCTTCATCAGGAGAATGCCAGAGGCATTGTAGGGAGGTCATACAGACACGTGGAGGCAACACACATTACTGAACCTCATTTCCTTGTCTTGATCCATTTCCACTGAAGTTGGATAAGTCTGTAATTGCTTTTCCATCTTGATTTTGAGTATCATTCCTATTCCAGACCTCTATTTGATATTAATTTTGATTTACATTGATCAGTTTTATGTTTTATTGTTCTTAATGTATTCCACCATGTAATAAATAAAGATTTACAATTGGAATATTTCATTCATTGAGATCTAGGATGGGGTATTTATGTGTTCCCTTTTATTTTGGGGGTTAATTCTACATTTCTGTATTATGTAGGGTGGATTCATGTCCCCTCTCCATTTTTCAGAACAAATGAATGCTGAGAGATTGTCCTTGTGCATAGGGGGATCAGGTGTAACGGCAGTTGGATAATCGATCATTTCATTTAGTCTACAAATATGGTCAGACTATCACAAGTCCAGTGCCACCTAGCCTATCACATATAGGGTTGATAACAGGTCCATTACCATGCTAGAGAAGTAGTATCTCAATGTATCAAGGCAGGTAACAATATGGAGTATCCAATAAAAACAGCAATACGATACCCTATAGCAACAAATCAGATTTCACTAAATTAAAAAACGAATAAATAGATAAATAAAATTGGATTTGTATTCTCTCTACACGTGTCTCACCGTATGTTTTTATTGTCATGCATTGGAAATACACTATTAACCCTTTCTTACTGTGGAAAACAAAATGTGCATGTAAACAAAAAATTACCAGGAATATCCCCCAGGGCTAACTCAGCAATTTTGAAACAAAATAACATAGATAAGAAAAGGAAACATAAAACAGCGAGAACGAATGCGGTAAAGCCCCATGGAGCGCTCCTTAGTCCAATATATTACACGGCACCTCAAGAACATTGCGGAAAATGTCGGAGTCCCAACTTCTCCAAACATATGTTGCCTGCAGATAAGTAAGGAATCTAAATATGGAATGAAAATGTTAATTACTGCGGTAATACCATTACACCTCAAGTGAGCACATCCTATCGCTTAGCACTGTGACAATGGAGGGAAGGAGGGGAACACAGCAAAACAAGGAAATACTAATCTCTGCTTGTTTATTACAAAACTTCAATTGTCTACCGGTCTGTCAGTCTGAATAAGCCTCATCTACTGGTGTAATAACACCAAACCGCTGATCGATATGCTGTGCCCTTCACAGGCATTAGAGCTACAATCCTTTCTTGTCTTTTGTCAAGTCGACAGTGGTTAAACGCACTAATGTTTGCAAAACTGCGCTACGCCCCCGGGGGCAATGATAGACCCTGATTATCTATGGGGATGAACAGGCAGTAAAATTAGACTTCTAGACAGAAGCCAAATTCTGTGCTATTGATTTACACTTCTAATGCGATATAGTCAAATCTCCAGCAAATGTGAAGGATAAAGGGATTTTTTTTACCAGTATTGTGCATCCATAATCATACAACAATATGGAATATTCAATATGATCATAGATTATAAGGTTCTTCCTAAATATAGGGCTGTGTGCAGATGGGATACCTGCTAGCTTCTGCCACCTAAAAAACAATGTTTTTTATATAACCCGGCCCCGGTACAGACACCATGGACAGTACTTTGCTGAACAACACCTACAGTAAAGACTTGGAAAACTACAAAACCGTGAGTCTGTGTAATCCTTGCACTCAAGCCCTACTTTCCCCTCACAAACTGCTATCATCTCTACCATTACCCCTACTCTGCATCATCCATAGACTATTATTACCACTGCCTCGGGGAACCAGGCTCTGCCCGTGGAGAGCTGTTACATCACCAGCTGCCAAACATTATCCCCGGAGGTTCTGCAGCAGCGGTGGTCACCCTGACCAGACTCCACGGGTGGCATCACGACTTTCTTCCCTGTAAATACCCACAATTACTTGTGGGCTCGGGACACGGTCTGGACCAAGACTGCCGTGATATCCCCGTGATATCCAAATCCGGTACCGAGTTCCCCGTCCCAGTGGGCTCCACATATACACCTTTGTCCCAAGAATGTCCAACTCCAACCAACCCTCAGGTATATAAATGTGATGTGGCCAGGGCTAGGGGTACTCGGACACCGGGACTAATGGCGGCTTGGGAGGGGAAATCACGGGTGGTCGGGATCCGGGTTCCGTGCCCTGGTTATCATTTGAGTAGATGGTGGGGGAAAAGGGGGATATTTACAGGGAAACATGACGCCACCTGTAGTTTCCAGTAATATGGTACCTGTGCTGCAAGCCAGCCACTGAGGTGATGGTGGGTGCAGCAGAGAGTGGTCCAGCTCCCCACAGGTTGAGCTATTACCTCAGGGCAGCAGTGATGGATGAGGATGAGGGGAGTTATAGTGGTGGTTCTTACCCCTCTGGTGAGCTGCTGGTGATAGGGTTGAAGCCCTCCAGGCACCGGCGAGAAGAACAACGGAGACCAGTTCAAGTTTGACTCCACTTTACTGAGTACCGGCAGATGGTAAAACGGAACACGGTACAGTTTGGTTGATCGGGTGGATGTTGCCAGCTCAGGGTCCCCCTTATGGAGTCTCTAGATGTTTGCTCTATTTGTCTTTCGGGGTCAGTCCTATTCTTCCTATTTCTGACACCTTTACAGCGCTCTCCCGCCAGTCCTTCAGTATGTCACTAGCTCTCTAGGTCTGTCCTTTACTGGTACGGACAGGAGCAGCAGGAGAGCACAATTTCTCCCACCACCGGAATTCAGTCCATGACCACTAGTGCCCTCAACCGGTTTCTGTTCTGAGGAGTGAGATGTCCTTGTGGTGCGTACGGCAACCCGGTTACTATGGGCCCGCAGCTCGTCGGTCTGCGGTCAGAGTTAAACTTCTGGCCGCCTCAGCTTCCCGCGTTGCTGGTGTCTTCTCCCCCAACGTGAACAGCTGGCTCCAACCAGTCCTGGCCCGTTGCCTGCTGTCCTGAGCCCCCACTTAAAGATGGGGCTCCCTCCTGTCAGCTGTGCTGTCAGGCCTGTCCTTCCTGACTGCCTTCCCAGCACTGTCTGAGGTAACTTCTCTCACTAACATCCTGCTTCTACAGCTCTAACCTAGGCTCCACCCCCTTTTGGGACCTACTAAATAATAGGTCCCCCCTACTCTAATTGGCCTAGTCCTAAGTGTGTAAGAACAGACTCCATAGGTTAAACCCTGAACTGACAACTTACAGGGATAACACATTTGTTGTCACAGTGTAGTACCTCCCTGTGTCGCCTAGCCAGAGGGGCGCCACACACCCTCTTGGTGAAACACACTCATCCGCGGGTGTTAAACCAAACAAGGGATAAATGGGTGCTTTTATTAACAGGTTGACCGTGTAACTTTAAACATAAATAAACAATAAGATTAATTTTGGGGTCTTCCCTTGCAGGAGGTTCACTTCTTATAACGTTGCATTTAACATTGACTATAATCTAGTCCTTATTGGACCAACAGGTGTAATGGATGCCCCCCAAACCTTTCGGGTGAGGCTGTCATCTTAATTGTCTGCCGCCAAATTGGATGCTATGTCTAAGTGTGTGCACACCACTGTATAAAGAACCACGCTGACACCCATGTCAATGTAGAGCTTAGTGACAAAGACTTTTATTAAGGGAGGGGTTAGCAGTTTTATACTCTTATCATTAAAGGGGTATTTCTTAAGGGTGTTTCTAGGTAATTGCATCATATTATGCTGAATATACATTTTATTCTGAAAAAACATTCAATTATATTCTGTGTGTTAGTTAGTTTAAACTAGCCTTGAATTCGTACAGTACATTCAGAACAATCTGATAAGAGCTTCAGTGCAGCTACCTCTAAGTCAAAACATTATATAAAATCATCTGAGCCAGAGAAAACCCTAAGGTGGGAGGGAAAATGGAGAGAGGGCTATAGGGAAAAGTGCAAGGCCTCTTTCCTACAAACAGGCCTCTAGCCTGTACTAAGAGATTTCTGAATGTCTTCTAAAAACTAATATAAATTATTAACTATTTATTGCCATAACATTCCCCCCTTTGGAGACATTCAAAATCTTACCCAAAATCTTTGCCCTAGGTGACAGAGGGGAAAAGGTAGAGGAGGGGAAAGGAGTCTTCACCAATATTGAGACAACCGTAACGTCTAACCGCAATGACAACCGTAACACCTTTGCAGAGCAGCCACACTGCAGCAGAACATCGCACCAGTGTCACTCGTCGTTCGCCCCTCTTGCTCCTGGACCCTGGATTCTGCCGACCGTCCAAGGAGATCCGCAAGTATCGAGGCGGGGAATGTTAGGGCATCCCCTCAATTTAATAGTCTATGTTCTGAATGGCCCCTCCATGGATAGTCCCTGCTGGTGCAGCGCTGCCCCGTGGCACCCGGGGGGCCTGCGCTGACGATACTTTTGCGTCTGGCCCTCCCCCTGTTGAGGCTGCCCGAACAGCCCGCCGACTGCGAGATGGGGGTATCTGCATACCGATGTCACCTGACTCGCTTCTGTATGGCTCCCAGCCAGAAGTCGCCATCCTTCTGTTGAGCCCCAGGCTTTGGGGTACTCGGGTATCAGGCTCCACGGAAGCGTTGCTGTGTCACGGGGAGTGGTGGCCGCGCCTGATCCCATGATCTGGGGGACTTATTTTGAAAGAGGGGTATATTTACAGGAGATTATATTTACAAGCTGTCGTGACGCCACCTGTAGCTTCTGGTGAGGAGTCTACAGCGCCGCCACAGTCTGCTGGAGGTAGATGGTAGCGCGGCTAGTTGGCAAAGTCCTTTACAGGTAGGGCTGGACCTCCGGGGCAGCGTTCCTGTATGGGGATCAAGTTCATGCAAAAGGAAATACAGGCAGAGGCAAAGTCACTTTTCCTCGGGTACTTTACTGTTAGTTGTAGCAGTTGCAGTTACAGTTTACAGTTCAGCACTTTAGATGTTACAAGAACAGGTAGCTAACGGGTGGTTGCAAGTGGATCCCAGGTGGTATGGTAGAACCCTTGGTGTGCCTTCCTTAACTGACCCGTGTCTGTTCTTTCCTGCTTTCCAGTTTGGTGTGAAGCCTGGTTGACTTGGAATCCAGCCTGGCCTCCTGTCCTCTCTCACCTTCGCTGTCGTTGGGTAACCCTCTACTGGCTAACCGCCCATTCCCTTGGTGGTGCCTGGTACCCTTCTTATAGACTGCTCTGGTGCCCGGGAGACTTGAAGACTCTGCGGGAATCCAGAGTCTCTGCTGTACGTATAGCTCCAGCAGTCTGCGGGCTCCGGTGCCCGGTAAGCTGCCTGGGAGAAACTATCTGGCTGGCTTCTCTTTCCCAGACCGACTGCACTCCTGGAAAGCTCCTTTCTCATTCTCCTTAAACCCTTTCTTCTTCTTCCATCTCTCCTCCTGGTCCCTCAGCCGAGCGACCTAGCAGCAAAAGACCGAAAGGAAAAGCCAAAAGCCCTTCTTGTTCCCCCTAGAGGTGATTTTATTCCATCCCGGGTAACCTCCCACCCTATCAGCTAGTGTGGGAGTGTTGGGAATGGGTCCCACCCACCATCCTCGTGTCCACCTGGAGCTGGAGCATCTGCACCTCTTTTACATGTGCAGTACCCCTCTGTGATGCCTGCAGTGGCGGGGCGCCACACTTCCCCAGGCATCCAATGCCCTGGCACGACTGGTGCCAGGCTGCACTCAGCCCTGTCCACCTCCAATCCGCCGCAGCCTGTACCTCCCCGCAGCCATCTGGTATACTCCTGACCCCAGCCAGTCCAGAAGCCTTCACAAAGAAAACGGGCACCAGCATCACCAGCCTCGCAATCCGGCTCCGGCTCCAGCTCCTCCCGGAGGCCAAAGGCGGCATCGGAGGCCCAGGACACCTGCTCTGCCGCCGGAGGGGGCTCTTGCATACAGCCTCTCACCCTGGCAGCGCCTGCCACCCCGCAGTCTGGAGCCGACATCGCAGCATCCATGCTGCAGGGATGGAGAGTTCAGGCACCCACAGGTGCCGCAGTACAAGCTGGGATCATGGACCCCTGCAGCAGCTCTAGCTTTTTTTTTTTTTTTGAAGCCTCCTCCTTTACATAGCCTCATTAACCCCTTCCACTCCCCACCCCTATGTATTGTCATGCCGCCTGTCCGCCTATGGGGCTCCCTGGCTTTCTGAACCAATATGTTTCTGCATTATAGCTTCAGTGTAAATGAATGTATGCGGAGTAGTATCAGTTCCTGTTGTGGCACTTTGATTTACAAACTTAATTCAGCTACTTTAACCACAACACATATACACACCTAAGTGATAGTGATAGCCATTTATCTAGCCAACGATACAGTAGAAACCTCTCTCAGTTCTTTACTGAAACAGTCTCATGAAACACAGGCCTATTATTTTAGCTGCAGACATTAACTAACTTTTGGCACCAAAACGCTGTCCAGACCCGCAAAAAAATAAGTGTATACGTGGGGCCCAAGCTCAGGGACTTATGTGGTGCCCCTGCAACCAAAGAGGCCACAGGGTGAACTTCAGCCAGGTAAGGTAGAGACGGTTGACTGAAAAACACCCACACAGGTACACACACCGACCCTACACCTAGGACACCTAGGACTCTGCGTTAGGCAAGGAGTAGCAGGGGTTAAGAGTAGTGTGGGTGGAGCGTAGAGCAGCACTGATCCAGTGGGTGGCACCGTAGATGAAAACACAGAAGCACCAGTTGCAGGGAGGAGTAGAAGAAGAAGCTAGTTAGCGAGAGGCAGAATTCCCAGGAGGAAGGGTTCCCTGGAGGACGCAGAATCCTAGAGGCTACATTCCTAGGAGAGAAAGCTCACTCCATAGCCGGAGGCCAGTGAAGACTCACAGTTTGACAGAGGAAGAGTGGGAGGACAAGGGCCCGGCAGCCACACACACCCTAGCTGACCGGAGGAACCCTGGAGCTCAGGGCCGGCTCCAGGTTTCTGTGGGCCCCGG
Source organism: Allobates femoralis (assembly GCA_033576535.1). Classification (NCBI taxonomy): domain Eukaryota; kingdom Metazoa; phylum Chordata; class Amphibia; order Anura; family Aromobatidae; genus Allobates; species Allobates femoralis. The sequence goes on along the minus strand of JARQOC010000001.1, from coordinate 73,150,789 downwards.
GCGAAAAGGTCTCAGTGGGCCCCCTTTAAGTACATATCGCGGACTATATATATATGTATATATATATATTGCCGCACACTTACCGCAAGCCCCATAGACAATGCATGGGGCTTGCCGCAAACGTGCAGCAAGTGCAACCGCTAGACGGAAAATGCGGCAGATGCGGGGTTTTTTTTACCGCAACTGCCACATTTTTAAAAAAAACTCCTATGTGAAGGCAGCCTTAGGGCCCTTTCACATCAGCGGTATTTTCAAAAAAACCGCATCTGCCGCGATTACCGCATAACCGCAACACTTGCGGCACACTTGCGGCAAGCCCCATGCAATGTCTATGGGGCTTGCGGTAAGGGTGCGGCAGATGCGGCAAGTGCGGTTTCGGCACTTGCGGCAGGTTCGGCCGCGAACAAAACCGCTGCAAGCAGCGGTTTTCTTCGCGGCCGCACCTGCCGCAAGTGCCGAAACCGCACTTGCCGCACCCTTACCGCAAGCCCCATAGACATTGCATGGGGCTTGCCGCAAGTGTGCCGCAAGTGTCGTGGTTATGCGGTAATCGCGGCAGATGCGGTTTTTTCACCGCATCTGCCGCGATTTGAAAATACCGCTGATGTGAAAGGGCCCTTACAGGAACAGTGACTGCTGAAACCAGCAAGAGCTGTTTCTGACAGTGAGTATATTACACATTGTTAGGAGCGGGCTAAAATGCGATTGCGTTCCCTTGCGCTTTTTAAAAATACCCTTCAAATGCAAAATGTTGCATTTTTGTGCGTCTGAGGATGCTTGGTATATACACAAGCATTCTCAAGCACACAAATAATGCAAGCAGCTCAATGGAGCCACACTGCCATATGGTGGCACCGCAGCCAAGCGGAGTGTCTGGCCGTCCAGATCTCTCTTTCTCCTCACCTTTCTTCTTGCCGCTCCGGTCTCCTCCGGTCGCTCTGCACATATCAGCACAGTGATGACAACATCGTGCCCCTCCATGCTGAGCTGCAGAATGCAGACAGCGGCAGAAGAGACTCTGGAGAAGAATGCTGCTGGCAAAGGTGGCTGGGACTATAGGAGCGGAATCCGCGGGGGGCTAGCACTGGTACACATACTTCGTACACATGCGGCTCTGCTCTCGTACACACCTCGTACACACACGGCTCTGCTCCGTACACCTCGTACACATTCGGCTCTGCTCCGTACACCTCGTACACACTCGGCTCTGCTCCGTACACCTCGTACACACGCGGCTCTGCTCCGTACACCTCGTACACACGCGGCTCTGCTCCGTACACCTCGTACACACGCGGCTCTGCTCGTACACCTTACACCGCGGCTTGCTCCGTACACCTCGTACACACGCGGCTCTGCTCCGTACAGCTCGTACACACGCGGCTCTGCTCCGTACATCTCGTACACACGCGGCTCTGCTCCGTACACCTCGTACACACGCGGCTCTGCTCCGTACACCTCGTACACACGCGGCTCTGCTCCGTACACCTCGTACACACGCGGCTCTGCTCCGTACACCTAGTATACACACGGCTCTGCTCCGTACACCTCGTACACACACGGCTCTGCTCCGTACACCTCGTACACACACGGCTCTGCTCCGTACACCTCGTACACACACGGCTCTGCTCCGTACACCTCGTACACACACGGCTCTGCTCCGTACACCTCGTACACACACGGCTCTGCTCCGTACACCTCGTACACACACGGCTCTGCTCCGTACACCTCGTACACACACGGCTCTGCTCCGTACACCTCATACACACACGGCTCCGCTTCGTACACCTCGTACACACAAGGCTCCGCTCCGTACACCTCGTACACACACGGCTCCGCTCCGTACACCTCGTACACACATGGCTCTGCTCCGTACACCTCGTACACACATGGTTCCGCTCCATGCACCTAGTACACACTCGCCTCTGCTACAGTCACACTGTAAATCCTTCCTGACCCCACACATAACCTTCACCTAATTGCCATACACCTCGTACACACACGGCTCCGCTCCATGCACCTAGTACACACTCACCTCTGCTACATTCACACTGTAAATGCCTCCTGACCACACACAAACTTCACCTTATTTGAGCATCATTCATGGTGGCCAGCACAGTCCTGGATACACTGAGGAGCTGATCATGTGATCCCTGACTCCTCCCCTCCATGTAACATCATCACAGGTCCTGTAAGCACAGAGTGTGCAGCTCTGTCGGCTCCCGTGGAGGGGGGAGGAGGGAGACCTCCGGTGCTGCAGGAGCCTGAAAATGACCCCCCAGCTGCCCCCTGGATATGGCTCTGGGTGTGGGGGCAGTGCTCAGGGGCCCCTGAGGCTAGGGTCACACTTGCATTGTGACCCTAGCCTTATGCAAGTATTGTATGTTGCAGCGCATAGCGTTTAATGCTATGCGCTGGAGGCAGCCCATAGAAACCCGACGTTTACCTTGACAACCACTGGTTGTCAATGTAAACGTCGTGTTTCTATGGGCTCAGTTGCTGGCAGCACATAGCGTTAAACGCTCTGTGCTGCAGCAGATAATACTTGCGTCAGGCTAGGGTCACAACACAAGTGTGACCCTAGCCCTCAGGGGCCCGGTGGGCCCCCTCCAAGCAGTCGGGCCCCGGCACTTGCCCGGGTATGCCGGGTGCTGACGCCGGCCCTGCTGGAGCTGATACAGTGAGAAAGAGGGAGCCTGGTGATCCCACAGCCATACTTGGGACACTGGAAGTTAGGCCGCTACAGCCAGAGAGCCGGCTCTGTATAATTGTCCGGAGGCACTCTAGGACCCTAATCACAAGACACACCGGCGTGGGGCAGGTATTCCATGACTAGAGATGAGCAGTGTTCAATTCAAAATGTTCACCAATTACAAATTCGACCTGTTTTGGGCGATGTACGAGTCATTCGACGAATGCAAACAATTTGCTTCACATTCGGCAGTTCGAGGTTATGTTCAATAACGCTTCGTTCACCAAAAGTGTTACTGGCTTTTCACAGTAATACTTTTATTCAATGTTAATATACAATTTCAGTGTATAGTGGGCGGGGGATAGATCTGTGCTGAAATAATGCTGATCTCCATTTTTTTTTTCTCGCATTTACAGTGGGGCGGTGCAGTCTGTCAGCCTATCAGTACACACACACAGCAAAGTGCATCTTTTGCACACAAGCAAGTGTGGTGCCCCGCAAAGCAGGTGTCACAGAGGGGTACGGCACCCATAAAAGCGGTGCAGATACTCTAGCTGCAAGTAGATTTCAGGCTGATGGGTGGAACCTACACACAAGTGTATCGCCCCAGGGCAAGGGGTACTCGGGTACCAGGCGGTAGAAGGGGTTAACTTTCGTCACGAGGAATGGCGGCCGCACCTGGTCCCATGTCCTGGGGACTATTCTCTTGAAAAGGGGCAATTATTTACAAGGATTATGTACAGTTTGTCGTGACGCCACCTGCAGTACCTGGTGAGATGTCACCAGCGCAGTCACAGTCCTCCGGAGGTTGGTGGTATTGCGGCAGTGATGGTGTAGTCCTCCGCAGGCAGGACTGGACCTCCGGGGTAGTGTGATTAGGAGAGGCAGGTTGTAGTGGAGCTGAGTTTGTGCAGAGAGGGCTGGAATAGTCTATGAGGGGCACGGTGAGTGGAGAGGAAGGAGGCACACACACAGAAGGGATCTCTTTTACCTTTTTACTGATGTTTTCAGGTAAATCTGTCCAGGGCACCAACAGGTGACAGGGTCGCACAGTGATCTCCCACAGCAAGTGGGTATAAGGCCTCCTCTGCTCTGTATTGATGGTTGAAGCACAGCCTGCTTGTAGCCTAAGCTTGCCTCCTTTTTATTCCTCCTGGCTGTAGTGTCTGCCTTCCCTCCTGTGCGGTCTCTGGGATGCCCTCTCTGAACACTGCGATGCTGTCGGCTGTGTCTGGCTCCCTTTCTTGACTTTCAGGTGGGAAACTAACCAGGTAGCCAAAGCCTCCACGGTGTGAGTGGGTTCTCTGTAGTACTATAGTGTCCCACAGGTGGGAGCTCCTTGCTCCCTCTTAGCTCTCTCTCTCTGCTCCTTGCCTTCAGTCCCACTAAGGCTCGTGGAATGCTGAAGGGCCAATCCGGGTCACTGGCTCGGGCCTGACGCAGCACAGACCACCAGGACTTCCTTGCAGCTCTTCTAGCGTTTGCCACACTCTAACTAACTCCGCCCCCAGCAGCAGTATTTATAGGGGATCTTGCCTAAAGTCAGCAAGTGAAGCTCCCCCTACTGTGCCCGGGTGGCAGGTGTTGTATGTAGTAGGTACCTGCTGTGGAAACCCAGCTGTGCAATAGGGAGATCTGGGGCTACCTGCGTGAGCAGGGCACCACATATCCCCCTAGGTAACATCAGTACTCCTGGACTGAGCAATTTTTTTGTGTTAACAAAGAAATAACAATGAACAGATAACATACGGTGTATACAAAGGCTGAAAATGGAAAAATTACAAAAAGACACTGAAAAAGATTTGAAAAATAGAAACGGGTAAGTCCATACGGTGCTAGTCCATCCACCATAGGCTTTTTAAAGTTTGTGGCTACGTTAGTCCATCAACCGTAGTCCATTTTAAATTTTTAAAAGTTCAAAAGGGGGAAAGTTCAGTTCCATAAGAGTCTATACAGTAAAATCTCTGAACGCTCCGCGTAAGAAAGGGGAAGAGTCTTTTAGAAAAGTCCACAATTTTCAATAAACAGGGGTCCCTATGGGTGTCTCGGCTTAGGAGACCTGGTACCTCCCCGCCCCAGGCACTTTCTTTTCCTAACTTAATGTGCTTGGGACTGGGCCTAGTTCCTCCACCATTACACTGTACACTACTATTTACACTTCTATAGTACAGTTTACTTTTTACATGGTTTCAATGTGCTCTAACTTACTTTAGACCCACTCTCCAAACCTAGACGGGGGTTGACCTCGTGTGCTCCTTTGTGACTTCCGCACTACAGGTGTCACTGTCTGAGGTGAGGTGTCTAGTGTTGAGCTTGGTGTACGTGGTTCAGGTAAGCTTCTGCATTGCCTTAGTCTCACTACTGGGCTAGCAGGTGTACCGATTGCAGCATCCTCAGATTCTCTAGCAACGGGTATGTCTTCCTGATTCCTAGGCATCTCTTCACGGGGTTGGTAGAAGTTTAGTACTGGCACAATGATGGCTCCATTTTGTTGAGGCCAATCTTCTGGGAATTCTCCTAGGATGGTTTGGATAACTCTTTCCTTTGGTTTTGGGTTTAGACTTAGTTCTGGGATTGATTCAGTTTCTGGAACTGATTTGAGGAAGGGACTTTGGTCTTCCCAATCTGTTGGACATTTCTTTATGTGATCTCCGGGTACAGTTTGTGTGGTTCTTGCACTGTCTTTGCTGATGATACAGACTTGTCATTTACAGAGTCTATTAGGACATAGGGTTCTTGTTCCCAACGATCATCTAACTTATGTTTGGTTCTTTTTCTTTTGAGGACAATACTTCCAGGTGTTATGGGTTCTGCTGGAGCGTGCTTGTTGTAGGCCCTTTCTTGTTTTTCACGCAATTTCTCCATGTCATCTTCTACACAGTTCTGAACCTTTATGTATTGTTCTAGGCGGTTAGTTTTCCAGTTTGAAATGGCATGATCTGCTTTAGGATCTACTACTTCAAGTTCCAAGTCTACGGGTAATTTTTCTGTAGGAGCTCTCACCAGGTATGCTTGTGTACAGTTTGTAGAGCTTACTGGAATGTGATTGTACTTGTCAACCAAATCTGGTAGTTTCTCTGGCCATTGGTTTCTCTCTTCCAACGGGAGGATTTTCAGCGTGTCGATGACAATGTTATTCATTTTTTCACAGAGTCCATTAGTTTGGGGATGATACGGGTTGTTCTAATTTTCTTGCACCCATACATCCGACAAAACTCTTGGAAGATCTCTGCTTCGAAGGCTGATCCTTGATCCGTTAAGACATGTTCAGGGTATCCCAACGGTCTGTAGAAGACGTTTTGGAAAGTTCTAGCAGCTGTTGCAGTTGTCAAGTCCTTTACAGGGGCAACCATTAAGAATCTTGAGTATTGGTCAACCATGGTCAACACGTAGGTATAGCCAGATCTACTCGGAGTCAGTTTTACATGGTCCAAGGCGAGTAGTTCCAAAGGCTGTTTGGTTTTAATGGGATGAAACTGGGCTTTCTGGCTTTGGACGTCTTTTCCTCTCAGGCTGCAGGATTTGCAATTCTGACACCATCTTTCAATGGATGACCGCATGCCGACCCAGAAGAAACTGTCCTTCAGTAGCATCTCAAGCTTCTTCCATCCGAAGTGACTAGTCTGGTTGTGGTAAGGGTTCAAGACCATGGGTATTTCTAATTTTGGCACGACGATCTGCCAGGCCATCTCGTGAGTTCTTGGGTTGATGTACCGCCGACATAGCTTATCCTGGTATTGAAACAGTTTATTCCGCTCATTCCACAGATGTTTGGCTTCAAACGGGGGATTTTCAGGCAGCTTTGCTGACTCCTGGGTTATCAGTTGTTTGATTAGACTGACAGCCGGGTCATGATCTTGCGCTTCCCTCCAGCCGAAATGGGGTAACGGATTCACTGTCCTTACTGAAGGATCTTGACGGGTTTGCTGACATTGGGCTATTCTAACCTTTAGTTGATGAAAGGCAGGTAACTCTATTTCCTCCAACTCATCTTTGTCTACACCTTCTTCGGATAAATGAGGCATTTTAGATAATGCGTCCGCGTTACCATTCTGGTGCCCAGCCCGGTACTTGATGGTGAATTGGAAGTTGGAGAGTCTGGCCATCTATCTCTGCTCCATGGCTCCCAACTTCGCAGTTTCCAGGTGGGTGAGCAGATTGTTATCCGTGTAGGTAGTGAATTTGCTAGAGGCCAAATAGTGTTTAAACCTCTCTGTGACGGCCCAGACCAAGGCCAGGAATTACAGCTTGAAGGATCTGTAGTTTTCCGGGTTCCTCTTTTTGGGGCGCAGCTTTCTGCTGGCGTAGGCGATCACCCTCTACTTGCTATCTTGCTTTTGGGAAAGGACGGCTATGAATCCCACATTGCTGGCGTCTGTATACAGCAGGAATGGCAAGTTGTAGTCCGGGTAAGCTAGGATTTCCTCTCCTGTCAGGGCTTCTTTCATTGTCTGGAACGCTTCTTCTTGTTCCTTGCCCCATCTCCATGGAGAATTCTTTGACTTGCCCTTCGTGGGTTGGCCTACTAGGAGGTCTTGCAAAGGAGCAGCCTTCTTGGTGTACTCCTTGATGAACCTTTGGTAGTAGCCCACCAAACCCAGGAATTGACGTACCTCCTTGATGGTTTTGGGTTCCGGCCATTCTCTGATTGCTGTCACCTTGTCTGGATCAGGGGCCACGCCTTCGGCACTGAGTATGTGTTCCAGGTACTGCACTCTTGGCTTTAACAGGTGGCATTTTGATGGTTTTAGCTTCATCCCGTATTTGGCCAGAGCTTCAAACACCTCTCCTAGATGGGTGACATGTTCTGCGTAGGTCTTGGAGTACACAATCACGTCATCTAGCAGCACCGTCTCAAAGTTCTTATGCCCCAGTCAACTCTCCATTAACCTCTGGAAGGTTACGGGTGCATTACATAGTCCAAAGGGCATGCTGTTGAATTCTCATAGGCCCATAGGTGTTGCGAATGCCGTCTTCTCACGGTCTTCTTCGGCTACGGACACTTGCCAATACCCACTAGTGAGATCTAAGGTGGAGAAGTAATTGGCAGACTTCAAAGCAGCTAAAGACTCCTCTATATGTGGTAACGGGTAAGCATCTTTGTGTGTTATGTGATTTATTTGCCTATAGTCTACACACATTCTCATACTGCCATCCTTTTTCCTGACTAGGACTAATGGGGCTGCCCAGGGACTACAGCTATCTCGTATAACCCCTGCGTCCTTCATGTCCTGTCACATTTCCTTGGCTTTTTGATAATGTGCAGGAATAGGTCTGTGCCACTCCTTGATTGGTGGATGTGTACCTGTTAGGATGTACACACCTTGCTTCTCATAAACAGGAGTGGTGTCAGTTCCGACATGGAGCTGCTGGCATCAGTCCTCCAGTGGCCCGGCTGTATGATCAAGTTTTGCCCCTTTTTCACGAGGTTCGGGTTGCACTGTTTGGATCTCGTTGTTGCCGACTGTGTATAATTTAGCAACAGTGGTATACCTGGGTAATGTAACCTCTTCACTGCCACAATTTAAGATGCGAACAGGTACTCTCCCATTGTGTACATCGACTACCCCCCTGGCTGTCAACAGTGTAGGTCTGTGCTCTGTGCTCACGGGCTCCACTAACGCTTGATAGTCCTGCCCTCTCAGACCTATAACTGCTCGACACCATATCATCATTTCACTCATTGGGGGTATCACAATAGGCATCGGGTCTGTCACCTGTGCTGTACCAATTTCACCACCTGTAATTGTTACCTGTTGTTGGTGTAGGATGGCTCTGATCTCACGCTGGATAATCTTCCTCTGACCAGGTCTGGCAGTGTCTGTGATCTGTTGAAGCAAAGACAAGACTCCCTCCATGCAATTGCTAACAACATTTGTACCCAATCTAATATATAAAGCTGAATGTGTGTGTGTATGTGTGTGTGTGTATGTATATCCGGGATTGGCATCTACACGGTCGCAACTACAGCCACAAAATTTTGCACAGTCACATGTCTGGACCCCGAGAGCGTCATAGGCTATGTTGTGAGGGACATTTTAACCCTGCGCGTTCCAGTTCACCAAACAATTTTGCCCCTATCTACATAATGGGGAAAAAGTGAATGGAAAAGTGTTGGAGAAAAATCGACAGCTGTCAGCTATAGCCACAAAATTTTGCACAGTCACACGTCTGGACCCCGGGAGCATCATAGGCTATGTTGTGAGGCGAAATTTTAACCCCGCGAATTCCAATTCACCAAACAATTTTGCCCCTATCTACATAATGGGGACAAAGTGACAGTTACCAGTTGACAGTTGTGAATGAGAGGGGCTTAATGATAGCGCCAAATACTAACAGCACATACCAGCATATAGTCACTAAGGTGTATAGTAAGAGTAAGAGTAACAGCAAGTGTATAGTCGCTAAGGTGCAGCCCCAACATTGGATACTCACCACGCACCCGAACAAACACACACACCACAAAGAGACACACACAACACAGAGACACACACACACCCAAGGGGACACACACACCCTATAGCGACACATGCACTCACCCCACAGGGACACACACACACCACAAAGAGACACACACACCACACAGACCCCCCCCACAGGGACACACACACATAGCCACCCTATAGGGACACATGCACTCACCCCACAGGGACACACACACCACAAAGAGACACACACAACAGAGACATACACCACACAGACCCCCCCCACAGGGACACACACATACACACACCCCAGGGACACACACACCACCCAGACAGACACAGATGTGCACAAATCACCTCGCACACCTCGCCTCATTCGTGTGCTATCTTTAATTTCCAAACATAAACATCTGATTAAAAACAGTCAATGTGCATCACATGTGCCATATAGTGAATACTTTGCAATCTTGGTCTACTAGGCCTTGCTCCCACCTATCCAGAATCCTACTCCACACTGATGAGGGGCAACACCCCGAAACAGCTGTATGTGGATGGATACCTGGCCTTGGTATTCCCTTGTCATATCTGTAAACTTGTAAAAGAGTTGGATATTGACTTAAAGGGCCACTTCATTTAGTGGTTATGGTGTTCTCCGCAAGGAGCCACCCCTTGGCTGGGTCCTTCCCTGGAGGGATATATGGCTAGTCCTGTGTTTGAGACTCCTAACCGAGGCTCCACAGACTCTATTTGCATATTCATATAGGGAATTAAGGCAGATGTCAGTCACATGAGCTGTCTATATGTGTATGTGTGAGGTAACATATACTGCCCGGCGAGGGGGAGGGTTTACTATTGGCTGCAGTGGCGTAACTTTAGGCCCAGGGGCCCCGATGCGAAAGTTCCAACGGGGCCCCCAATTATTGTAAATCTTTAATAGTATTAGTCTTTTTCTATAGGCCAAGGGACTTTTGGGGCCCCCCTAGGCTGCAGGGCCCGGGTGCGATTGCGACCCCTGCACCTGTGGTAGTTATGCCCCTGATTGGCTGCCTATAGCAATCAATCACAGCTCAGCTTCTATTTTCTTACAGGTCATTAATATGACATATTCAAATTCTATTTTGTTATAGCTAACATCAGTTATTTATTAACCCGGGCGTAGCTGGGTACTACAGCTAGTATAATATAAGGATCATTGGCATTACTGGCTTCTGCTACTACAAGGAACCCTTGGTTCTGTAATTCCACCCTCCCCACCTTTATGGGCACTTCTCTAACCCCCATCACATAATTGGTTCACCATTAGCTGCATGAAGGAAAAGGTCTATTTCAGGCTGTTTCAGTTCTGCATCAGCTCAATACTTTTTATAAAGGATATAGGGGATGGTGGTCACCTGTGACCCAGTGTCCAGCAGAGCAGGTGTCGGGATGCCATCCAATACAATGGACAGAATCGGCCTCTGTCCTATGAAGGTCTTGTACCAGGTGGCTGGGCCCTGTTGATCTAGTCCTGAGGTTTGCCCCCGACCCCCAGGGTCTGCCCGTTTAAAGGACAGCTCCTGGCGAGGTGACCGGTGCGTTTACAGAGGTGGCAGATGGGCTCCCCCAGTGGAGCTGTAGCGGTCGGTGGCTCTTCCTCTGTATGCTGTAGCTTGCTTCCCTCGCATCCAGGGGACGTCTTCTGGGCTGTCGGCAAGTTGAATCAGCGGTTGAGGCTTGGTGTGGGGTCTTGGTGCTGGTTGTAGTTTGCTTTGCGACAACTGAATAGCGTCCATCAGCCTGGAGATGTTTTTGTTTATCTCTCGCATCTCAGCATGCATCTCAGCCCGCAAAGAATCATATTTATCAGGCTGCGCAGACTGTACATTGTGCGTGGCTGCAGACACGGGTACTGGTTTTGGAGCAGCCTGCACCTTACCGTTGCACCACCGTTTAATTGCAGCTTCAGGGTCTCTACCGGCTTTAACCCTTTGATGGCCATTTCTTTCAGGGTGCTGAAGTCAGCATCTGGGTTGCTCAATAACCACCAGCGTACATTTTTACAGTCCTCAGGTGATAGCAGTCCCCGCGTGAATTGTTCAATGAGGAGCTTGTTCTCATCCTGTGCACTAGCAGGGCTGACATGTACAAGAGCACGCAGTGCTTCCTCCAGGTGCCAGGCATAAGCTCTGATGTCATCTCCCTGCCTCTGGTAGCAGTGATGGAAGCACATGCGTATATCAGCCTCACTGCACTCCTCAAAGATAGCTCGCAGTTTATTGAATATAGCAGGGGCTGATCTGCGTTCAGCAGCAGACCAGGATGCACTGTCTTTCTCTGCTGCACCAGTTAACTGTTCGAGTACCACAGCAGCGCATTGTTGGCTGGTCATGGCATACATATCCAGGATGCCATTGATCTTTTGCTAGAACTCGTCCAGCGTATCAGGGCGGCCGTCATACTGGGGAAACCACTTGCCCCCCGGGATGTATGGGAATGACATTGGCATTATTGGGGCTACTGTACCTGGCACACTGGAGGTGCTGGCAGTACTACCAGAGGCCGCTAGGAGTCCTTCTGCGTAATTCCGGGGATCAGCATACGCAGTATCGTCGTCGCTGGAGTAGGCCGACATGCTGGAGGCCCCCCTAATGAATTACAGCCAGTCGTTGAAGAGTTAAACAGTTCGGGAGTTTCTGGACTAGGCCGCAGCGCTCGGGGATGCTCGGCTGAGCGAGAGGCGGGTCTCACTTTTGCGCTCTACAAGCTGGCATGCCCCCTTTCTTCCCGCTCTTCGGCGAAGCAATGGCAGCGTAGTTTAAACAATCACTCACTACAGTCAATAAAATGGCACACACTACCCGGTAATACCGGGCACGGGATCCTGTTCGTGACGCCAGAAAGAGGATGTATCGCCCCAGGGCGTAGGGTACTTGGGTACCAGGCGGCTGAAGGGATTAACTTTTGTCACGGGGAATGGCGTCTGTGCCTGGTCCCGTGTCCTGGGGACTATTCTCTTGAAAAGGGGCAATTATTTACAAGGATTATGTACAGTTTGTCATGACGCCACCTGCAGTACCTGGTGAGATGTCACCAGCGCAGCCACAGTCCTCCGGAGGTCGGTGGTATTGCGGCAGTGATGGTGTAGTCCTCCGCAGGCAGGACTGGACCTCCGGGGTAGTGTGATTAGGAGAGGCAGGTTGTAGTGGAGCTGAGTTTGTGCAGAGGGGGCTGGAATAGTCTATGGGGGGCACGGTGAGTGGAGAGGAAGGAGGCACACACACAAAAGAGATCTCTTTTACCTTTTTACTGATGTTTTCAGGTAAATCTGTCCAGGGCACCGACGGGTGACAGGGTCGCACAGTGAGCTCCCACAGCAAGTGGGTATAAGGCCTCCTCTGCTCTGTATTGATGGTTGAAGCACAGCCTGCTTGTAGCCTAAGCTTGCCTCCTTTTTCTTCCTCCTGGCTGTAGTGTCTGCCTTCCCTCCTGTGCGGTCTCTGGGATGCCCTCTCTGAACACTGCGATGCTGTCGGCTGTGTCTGGCTCCCTCTCTTGACTTTCAGGGGGAAACAAACCAGGTAGCCGAAGCCTCCACGGTGTGACGGGGTTCTCTGTGGTCCTATAGTGTCCCACAGGTGCGGTTCCCCAATATCCGGTGATTCTCTTGGTGCAACTCTTCTCTGAGCTCCTCGCTCCCTCTTAGCTCTCTCTCTCTCTCTGCTCCTTGCCTTCAGTCCCACTTAGGCTCGTGGAACACTGAGGGGCAACTCCGGGTCACTAGCTCGGGCCTGACGCAGCACAGACCATCAGGACCTCCTTGCAGCTCTTCTAGCGTCTGCCACACTCTAACTAACTCCACCCCCAGCAGCAGTATTTATAGGGGATCTTGCCTATAGTTAGCAAGTGAAGCTCCCCCTACTGTGCCGGGGTGGAAGGTGTTGTATGTAGTAGGTACCTGCTGTGGAAACCCAGCTGTGCATTAGGGAGATCTGGGGCTACCTGCGTGAGCAGGGCGTCACACAAGCACGTCCACACTAGATCACATAGTGGGAGGTACCTGGGAGGGAATAAAAGTCACCTCCAGGAGAAACTAGAGAGGAGTTGGAATTCAGTCAGCCAGGCAGTGAGCCTAAAGGGAGGAGGGTTCCTCGACTGAGGACCCAGGGAGAAGGAAAGCTATCCCAGGCGCAGACAGCCAGCCTGGGGGAGGGGAGGGACTTCAGAGAGTCCAACCTCGGCAGCATACCGGGCACCAGAGCCCGCACCTGTGGGATCCTCCAAGGACCACAGAAAATCTGGCGATCTGAGGGTATCTACAGTTGTGGCCAAAAGTATTGACACCGATGCAATTCTGTCAGATAATACTCAGTTTCTTCCTGAAAATGATTGCAATCACAAATTCTTTGGTATTATTATCTTCATTTAATTTGTCTTCAATGAAAAAACACAAAACAGAATGAAGCAAAAAGCAAAACATTGATCATTTCACATAAAAAATCCAAAAATGGGCCAGAAAAAAGTATTGGCACCCTCAGCCTAATACTTGGTTGCACAACCTTTAGCCAAAATAACTGCGACAAACCGCTTCCGGTAACCATCAATGAGTTTCTTACAATGCTCTGCTGGAATTTTAGACCATTCTTCTTTGGCAAACTGCTCCAGGTCCCTAATATTTGAAGGGTGCCTTCTCCAAACTGCCATTTTTAGATCTCTCCACAGGTGTTCTATGGGATTCAGGTCTGGACTCATTGCTGGCCACCTTAGAAGTCTCCAGTGCTTTCTCTCAAACCATTTTCTAGTGCTTTTTGAAGTGTGTTTTGGGTCATTGTCCTGCTGGAAGACCCATGACCTCTGAGGGAGACCCAGCTTTCTTACACTGGGCCCTACATTATGCTACAAAATTTGTTGGTAGTCTTCAGACTTCATAAAGCCATGCACACGGTCAAGCAGTCCAGTGCCAGAGGCAGCAAAGCAACCCCAAAACATCAGGGAACCTCCAGCATGTTTGAATGTAGGGACCGTGTTCTTTTCTTTGAATGCCTCTTTTTTTTCTCCTGTAAAGTCTATGTTGATGCCTTTGCCCAAAAAGCTCTACTTTTGTATCATCTGACCAGAGAACATTCTTCCAAAACATTTTAGGCTTTCTCAGTTAAGTTTTGGCAAACTCCAGCCTGGCTTTTTTATGTCTTGGGGTAAGAAGTGGGGTCTTCCTGGGTCTCCTAATATACAGTCCCTTTTCATTTAGACGCCAACGGATAGTACGGGTTGACATTGTTGTACCCTTGGACTGCAGGGCAGCTTCAACTTGTTTGGATGTTAGTCAAGGTTCTTTATCCACCATCCGCACAATCTTGCGTTGAAATCTCTCGTCAATTTTTATTTTCCGTCCACATCTAGGGAGGTTAGCCACAGTGCCATGGGCTTTAAACTTCTTGATGACACTGCGCACGGTAGACACAGGAACATTCAGGTCTTTGGAGATGGACTTGTATCCTTGAGATTGCTCATGCTTCCTCACAATTTGGTTTCTCAAGTCCTCAGACAGTTCTTTGGTCTTCTTTCTTTTCTCCATGCTCAATGTGGTACACACAAGGACACAGGACAGAGGTTGAGTCAACTTTAATCCATGTCAACTGGCTGCAAGTGTGATTTAGTTATTGCCAACACCTGTTAGGTGCCACAGGTAACTTACAGGTGCTGTTAATTACACAAATTAGAGAAGCATCACATGATTTTTCTAACAGTGCCAATACTTTTGTCCACCCCCTTTTTTATGTTTGGTGTGGAATTATATCCAATTTGGCTTTAGGGCAATTCTTTTTGTGTTTTTTCATTAAAGACAAATTAAATGAAGATAATAATACCAAAGAATTTGTGATTGCAATCATTTTCAGGAAGAAGCTGAGTATTATCTGACAGAATTGCAGGGGTGTCAATACTTTTGGCCACAACTGTATATGTACCGCTCAGACTCTCAAGCAACCAAAAGAGGGAGCCAAGCACAGCAGCGCGAAGCCGCAGTGTTAAGAGAAGGTTACCCGACGGGAGTGAGGAGTGTGAGAGACAGCAGGAGGCCAGATCCACTGTATGGGTTCAGACTTCACACAAACTACTGGGAAGCAGGGAAGAACTGAAAGAGAAAAGGCACACGCTAAGGGTTCCATTCAGCTACCTGTGATCCACTTGCAGCCACCCATTAGCTACTTGCCATTTAAAATCTTATTGAACTGTAACCACTGCTGCTAAAGTTCCAGTAAAGTACCCGGAGTGAAGTGACTTCGACTGTGTTGCATCTTCTTTCCTATGAACTCATACCTTTCACAAGATTGCTGCCCCGGGGGTTCCAGTCCTGCCTGCCGAGGACTACACCATCTCAGCCGCAATACCACCGACCTCCGGAGGACTGTGGCGGCGCTAGTGCTACTTCACCAGGAACTGCAGGTGGCGTCACGAAAACTAACGCTGTAAATAATCCCCTGTATAATAATCCCCCCTTTTTCAAGAGAATAGTGCCCTGGGATATGGGATCAGGCGCGGCTGCCATTCCCCGTGACAGTTAACCCTTTTGCCGCCTGATACCGGAGTACCCCACACCCTGGGGCGACACACAAGTGTGGAGCCCACTGGGACGGTGTACTCAGTACCGGACCGGGGTACTGCTGGGGATATCACGGCGGTCTTGGTCCGGACCGTGTCCTGGGTTCTCACAAGTAAAAAGGAAACCCACCTAAACCCACCACTCCTTGCCCGCCTAGAGTCCCGGGCTCCGGGTTGGGTGCTGTGCTCCTGTGGGTTTGTGTGCTGTGAGGGTGTTTGGTGCACAAACTGTCTATCTTCCTGCCTGGCTGCAGTTCCCTATGTGGCCACCCTGGTCGCAGGGGCGCCACACAAGGTCATGTGTCATTGACTGTGTATGTCACATGTCCTTGTCCTATAAAACCCAGACATTTTCCCCGTCGCCGCCATTTCCTCAGTGCTGGAGCTCTGTGTCAGACAGCACTGCTGCTGCTGTGGGCACTATACAGTCAGTCAGACAGATAGCGAGCGAATTTCAAGTTAGATAGAGAGATAGCTTTAGGGAGTAGGGACTAGTTGTAATATCAGCCCTTTTGAGGCTAGGTTAGAGCAGTTCCTAGCACTTTTTGGCAGGCAGGTCTGTTCCAGTGCTGTGCAAGTGTTTTTCACAGCATCTGGCCAAATCTAGCTCAGCCAATCCTTTTGGGCTAGTAGTGTAGCACTGTTGTGAAGAAAGCTACACCACCTGTCTTTAGTAGCCAATTTTTGACTGCATCTAGCCCAGGCAATCCTTTGGGGCTAGTAGCAGTGTCTGGTAATCAGTGGTGTAACCCTGCTGTGAAGCAAGCTACACCACCTATCTATCTACTTACAATTTTTGACTGCATCTAGCCCAGGCAATCCTTTGGGGCTAGTAGCAGTGTCTGGTAGACAGTGGTGTAGCCCTGCTGTGAAGCAAGCTACACTGCCTGTCTATCTACAGCAAATTTTTGACTGCATCTAGCCCAGGCAATCCTTTGGGGCTCCTACCACAGTTTGGCCACTCAACTCTGCTCGGTTTCCATCCATAGTTTTTTGTGCCAACAACTACAGAGTTGCCAATTAGTTACCTTCCAAGATGTGTGGTAAAAGGTCTGCTGCTGGTGGAAAGAGGAATAGGCGTGGTGGAAAGGGAAAAAAAAGTTTGTGTCCGTGGGGTAGGTGGTAAATCTACAGTAAAATCTGCTGAAAAAATACCATCTTCCAGCCAAACTAAAATGTCTACTTCTTTTCGTGGACAATCTGATATGATCCCTTTCTTACGGACACGGCCTTCACTACCAATTGTAGAAGAGGCACAAAAAGAGCAGGTGCTTGAATGGATATCAATCGCTCCATCAAGTGGGCTCTCTTCCACCTCAACTTCAACATCACAAATACTCCAGTCCTCAGAGGTGTCACCCCAATCCCACTTGCTTCCTCTCTCCAAGTCTCCAGCCGCCCTACTGAGTATGGGGTAACACAGATGGTTGAGTCTGCAGAGCTGTTCACTCATATTATAGCCTGGGAATCAGAGGTCTGTTCCAAAGTTTCAGTGAGTCAAGATGAGGAAATGATCTGCACTGATGCCCAGAAGCTTTGTGAGTCGGATCCAGGCCCAGATGAAGAAGGTTGTGAGCTCATTCCCAAATTGTAAATCCTCTTGGTGGAGACAATGAGGAAGATGCTGATGAGACTGAGATACCTGATTGGAATGACAACTTGAGTTTTCGGTCAGGGCAGGAATAGGTTGCCTCTGTGGATAACGAGTGTGAGAGCAAACAGAGTGATGATGAGGTTGGAGATCCCACTTACTGTCAACCCACAGTCAGCCAGTCGATGAGGTCAGCAGAGGAGGTGGAGGAGGATGCTATTGATGACAAAGTTAGGTTGCGCCTTCCTGGACTGAGAGGGAGTACTGGAAGCATGTCAACAACTGCATCCTCAACCACAACTCTGCCTCTGAGCAGAAGTCGTGGTGGCTCTGCAGGTCGAATGGGCTCTAAGCCTTGCCTAGCCGGGGCCTTTTTTGAGATTGCAAAGGATGACCCAACTCATGTTATCCATAAGATTTGTCACCAAAATCTAAATAGAGGTAAAAAAATCAATACTTTGAGTACTTCATGCATGAACCTTCACATGGATATGAAGCATAAGACATAGTGGGGAGCTCACTGTGCTACAATGCGGCCTAGCGGGCCGGACCAACCACAGTCTGCCCCATCAAGTGCATCCGTGTTTTCTTCATCCTCTGTGACTGAGGGGACACCAGTCACACATGGTTTTGGACACAGACTTTCCACCTCTTTAACCACACCAGCCAGTGTGATTGACAGGTCGTCAGTTGTTTTCGAAGTGGAAACACCAGCTGGTGTTGAGCGCTGTCAGACATCGAGAGCACCACCTTTGGATAAAGGCAACATAATATCACCGCCTACACCTCCCTCACAGACCAGCAGTTTGTCTTGGACACCCTACTCGACCCCGTCTCAGAACAGCAGCCAGCCCTCGGTCCCTCAGATGTGGACAAGTAAAAGACCATTTCCTCCTAGCCAGGCCAAAGCTAAGAGGTTGAATTTCACTATCTGTAAGCTGTCAGCTACAGAAATGCTGCCTTTCTGGCTGGTGGACACAGAGGATTTTTGAGACCTTATGTCCGTCGCAGTGCACCAGCACCAGATGACCCATCGCCACTACTTCTCAAATAAAGCTGTGCCTGCGCTAAACCAGCATGTCGCACACAACATCACCGCTTCCTTCAGAAACTCTGTGTGTGACAGGGTGCATTTCACCACAGACACTTGGACTAGTAAGCATGGAAAGGGGCGTTACATGTCGCTGACTGGGCACTGAGTAACTATGGTAACAGCAGGAGAAGGGGCTGCTGTACAAGTCTTGCCATCCCCACGAGTTGTGCATCAATCCTCTGTATGTAGAAGTTCCTCCACTGCTTCTACCTCCTCAACCCCCTCTCGGTCCTCCACCTGCGCCAAAAGCCTGTCTGGTAATGCCACCTGGGTTCAAACTGCGCAGAAGGAATCCTGCACACCTCCTTACTATGCTGGCAGCTGGGCTCAACACCATCAGGCAGTGATTACGTTGAAATATCTGGGATATGTGAGTCACACAACTGAGGAGTTGTGGTCAGCTCTGGAGACCGAGTTTCATCAATGGTTGTCTCCACTGAACCTGCAGCCAAGGAAGGCCGTGTGCAACAATGCTGCAAATCTGGGTGCGGCCCTTTGCCTGGGCAATGTGACACACGTGCCTTATATGGCTCACGTCTTGAACCTGGTTGTCCAGCAATTTTTAGCCCTCTCTCCGGGCCTAGATGGGCTTCTGCAGAGGGCACGATTGCTGTGTGCTTACTTCCGCCGTTCACATCCTGCAGCTCAATGACTTGCATCTCCACAGAAGTTGTTCGACCTGCCAGTTCACCGACTGAAAACCGATGTGCCAACACGATGGAATTCAACTCTGCACATGATGCAGCAACCATGGCAGCACCGACGAGCCCTGGTGCAATATGTTATGACGTATAGCCTGGGCCAACGAGATTCAGAGGTGGGGAAAATCCGGCCGCTGGAGTGGTCTCAGATCAAGGACCTATGCACCCTTCTGCACAGTTTTGAAATGGCAGCAAAGATGTTTAGTGCTGACGATGCCATTATCAGCATGACTATTCCGGTCACTTTTTACTGGTATTCAGAGTCCGGTGGTGGGACAAGAGGAAGGGGAGGAAGTACAGGAGGAGTCGTATGCAAAAGGGATACAAGATCTCCAGACGGTCGGCAGCACTAAGGCGGCAGGCATGGTAGGGTGGGGGAGAGGGATTAATGAGGGTGCATGGTAGCAACCAAACTGTTGATGAACGTGCAGCGTGGGAGACAAGGTTTGCATTGACAATCCAACACAATGGGCAGCACTTTGAACACATTTTATAAGTGGTCATAAACTTAAAGTTATGTTAAAGCCAAGCACACCATTGTTTTTCTTATGAAATTCCCAATACGTTTGATGTGTCATATGACCCTCTACCCACTGAAAAAAATAAAGTTAGACCCAAAATGGCCGACTTCAAAATGGCTGCCATGGTCACCACCCATCTTGAAACGTTTTCCCATCCCCTTACACTAATGTGCCACATGTGGCATGTGGTGTGATATTGTCGGGCCCACTGGGACGGGGGTACTCGGTACCGGACAGGGTCTTTACTGGGGAAGTCACGGGTGGTCCTGGTCCGGTCCGTGTCCCGGGCTCGGCAATAAAAGGGGATATTTACAGGGGTTGTCAGTCGTGACACCACCCACTATATGCGGCCAGTGATGGGGGCCGCCGCTGCTGCAGAACCTCCGGGGATGACGGAATAGCAGCTTAGGTGGTATAGTTCCAGTGGGTAGAACTGTGTTCCCCGGGGCAGTAAGGGTTAAGTATTGTCGAATGTTCAGTACACTTACTGTGTGGACGCTGCAGGGATCTTTCCTCTTTGCTGGTGCTGTGACTCTGCAGGTGGAGGGCTTTCTGTAATGCTGTATGGAGAGAATCGCTTTCATGCAGAGACACAAGGGAGGCACTCTCAGGGTTTTCCGTGTTTACTCTCAGTTCTTCAGACAGTTCACAAGTCATTTACAGTTCTTACAAAGTTCAATACAAGTACACGGGCACACTCTCCCTCTCCAGGTTCCCTTTGCTCTGCAGCCAGGCCTCTCTCTCTGTGACCCCTCACACGTTCTCTGTGTCCTTTCCGGGCTGTTAACGGTCTCCGTCTCCACGGGTGTGTGTGTGTGAAACGCCGGACAGTATGGCGGTGACTCGGGCCCCTGTGGGTCCTCCAGTTTGTTACTGAGCTGCCTGTCCTTTGGGGTAGGGACCCTAACGTGTAGCTGTGGTCCCCCGTCAGTGTCTGGGAATGCCAGATAAACTACGGTCCCCTCTAGAGCCGACACTCTACTCAGCCCAGCCTCCAGCAGTCCTCAGGTGTGAGGCTCTACCAGGCTCCTTTCTCTCTGTTCCTCTTGGTATCATAGGAGGGCTACTCCGTCTGCAGTCAGTAGCTTCAGCTGCGTTCCTAGGGCCCGGGTATCACCGTCCCTCTCAGTCCTCTCACACTCCTGGTGGTAACAGCTTCGGATGTGCTTTCTCTCTCCTCCGGCTCACACTGGCTCGGTACAGATTCTGCGCTCCTACACCTTACACTCACAGGACGTGTGATTCTTTCTGTCTTGGCTTCTCAGCCTACCTCGGCCTACTAACTTCCTTCCTCCTCCCCCTTCCTATATACTGTCAAGTCACCTGACTACGGGTGTGACCAACCGACTCCTCTAAATCCACCACTCCTCAATTGACTAGAGTCTTCCAATCTTAGGGCTGGATGCTACCTTCTACTACACGTGGGTTGTGTGGGCTGTGAGGGTGTTGGTGTGCAACAATAGTCCTACCTGCCTGGCTGCAGTTCCCTTTTGTGGCCTCCTGGACGCAGGGGCGCCACAATATCACCAACCATTCCCATTTTATTTAAGTGCATCCATATAAATGGCCCACCCAGTATATACATAGACAGTGGTGTGACCGAGTTTTTGCCCCTTCCTGATTACTTTTTTTTTGCATGTTTGTCACAATTACATTTTCAGATCACCAATTTTAAATATTAGACAGAGATATCACAAGTAAACACACAGTGTAGTTTATAAAGGAAGGTCGTTATTAAGGAAAAAGAAATCCAAACCTACAGGGCCTTGTGTGGAAAAGTGATTGCCCCCCTCCCTTAAAATATAAATTAGCTGTGGTTTATAACATCTTTGGGAAGTTGAGTTCAATTTCTCTAGCCACATCAACACCAAGGCCTGACTATTGCCAAACCTGTACTCAATCAAGAAATCATTTAAATAGGACCTGCCTGACAAATTGAAGTAGACCAAAAGATCCTCAAAAGCTAGACATCATGCCACGTTCAGAAGAACTTCAGGGAGAAATTAGAAACAAAATAATTGAGATCTATCAGGCTGGAAAATGTTATACAGCCATTTAAAGCTTCGGTACTCCAGAGAATCACGCCCCCTATACGAAACTGGTTGGGCCACTCTTAGGAGCAACAACTGTAATTAAGCGTTTGTATTAACTGGCAATGAGTCTTTACAATGCTCTGGAGGAATTTTGGCCAGTAATCTTTGCAAAATTGTTGTAATTCAGCCACATTGGAGGGTTTCTGAGCATGAACCACTTTTCTAAGACAATGCCACAGTATATCCATTGGATTAAGATCAGGACTTTGACTTGACAAATCCAAAATCTTAATTCTGTTTTCTTAAGCCATTCAGAGGTGGAATTGGTGGTGTGTTTTAGATCATTGTCCTTCTCCATAACCCAAGTTCTTTTCAGCTTGAGATCATGATCAGATGGCCGGACATTCTCTTTCAAGATTTTTTGGTAGACAGCAGAATTCATGTTTCTATTTACCACAGTAAGTCTTCAGGTCCTAAAGCAGTGAAACAGCCCCAGACCATCACACTACCTCCACTATATTTTACTGTTGCTTTGATGCTCCTTTTTGAAATGCTGTGTTAGGCTAGGGTCACATTTGAGCCTGTCGCCGCTGCAGGTTATAGCGTTAATGCTATGCGCTGCCAGTGAACTGGAGCCCCATAGCAACCCGGTGTTTATCTTAGCAGTGGTCACACACCAAGCTACATGACGTGCACTTTAGCAGAGCGCACAGGAAAACGTTGCAGACAGCAACAAAATGTCACTGGGGCCTGTTGCCTGATTCCATGGCCCTGGTGGTCGCTGAAAAAGGGGAAAAATAACAATAAAAAATGTTCGTGACACCACCTACGGTTCTGGTAAAGGTATCGGCACTGCGGGTGATGGTGGAGCAGCAAGTTGGTTACGCTCCCCGTAGGTGGAGCGGGCGGGATCCCCAGGGCAGTTATGGAGTAAGGGGATGGCAGCTCTCCACACAGCCTTGTCTCTTGTGATGCAGAGAAAGGCGGCTCGTCAGGTTGAGATATTACAGGACAGTCTATGATGGGAGCAGGATCAGGGGTTACAATAACAGACACACACACAGGGTTGTTGTTTCCATACCTTCTACTGATGTTATAGTTCAAGGTTACGTTCAGGGTACAGTCCGGGTGGTCCGGTAGCAGTTCAAGATTTCCACACCCAATGAATTATGAGGTCTCCTTGATGTATTTGTGCTTGCAGTCCTGAACTGTCTGAAAACCTGGCCCTGACTTCTCCTTGTCTTGCACTTGTATTGCAGGCGATGAGAGCCCTGATGCTGGGCACCACTATTTTCACTGCGGTCCCTGGCTCTGCTGGTGGCTGTGCTACAAGTGCTGCGTCAGCAGACTGAAGTCTCCTTGGCCCTCCGGTATTCTCTGCTGGGCTGACTAGACCCATGCAGACTCGGACTCTGGTGTCCGGGTTGCCTCATTCTCTCCTTTGGGGTGAACCCGACTGGTCCCTCTTCCCCTCTCTGGTGCGCCTTTCCTCCGATGCTCACTCTTAGCTCCATCACACTGGCTAGGCATCCCTCTG
This sequence comes from Allobates femoralis, assembly GCA_033576535.1. Lineage (NCBI taxonomy): Eukaryota > Metazoa > Chordata > Amphibia > Anura > Aromobatidae > Allobates > Allobates femoralis. The sequence continues at coordinate 73,127,623 of JARQOC010000001.1, read as the reverse complement.
GTACTACGGGCCCAGCACGGCTCCGTTCACCAGGTGTCTTGGTGTCTTCTCAGTCCTCTCTGGTGGAGTGGTTCTGCTGTTGGCTGTGCTACAAGTGCTGCATCAGGAGACTGAAGTCTCCTTGGCCCTCTGGTCTTCTCTGCTGGGCTGACTGGACCCGTGCATACTCGGACTCCAGCGTCCGGGTTGCCTCTTTCACTCCTTTGGGGTGAACCCGATTGGTCCCTCTTCGCCTATCTGGTGTGCCTTGCCTCCGACCCTCACTCTTGGGTGCCTCACACTTGCTAAGCTTCCCTCTGGTACGTACCTAGCGCGACTCCATTCACCAGTTGTCTTCGCAGTCCTCCCTCTGGAACTGCACTGCCTAACTCCACCTCCAAACCAGAATTTATAGGGACCTTGGCTAAAGTTGGCAAGTAGAGCTCTCCCTTCAGGTCTGGGGTGGAAGGTGTTGCATGAGAGTTTACCTGATGTGGAGTTCTCTCCCTGCTCCAGGTGTTCCTGTGGCAACTGAACCATAGGGGTGCCACATTCCCCCATAGTTAAATTCAGTACTCCTGGACTGAGATACACAATTTTCAAACATTATAAAAATTAACAATTATTGTAACAGAGTCTCAAAAATTCAAAAATGTACAAAAACCAAGAAAACTGGAAAAAATGGGAAAAATGCAGTCTATACGGCGCTAGTCCATCCACCGCAAACTGTTAAAGAAGTTTTTGCCACAACCGGTCCTGTGGATAATGGTCCATGTTTAAGAAAGCTCAAAAGTTGATGCAAAAGTCCGGCAGGCACATTACACTTAACGGTTACAGGTTCAGTTGGTTGCAAATAATATACACAAACACATTTACATTTTCCCTATGGATGTCTCTGCTTAGGAGCCCTGGGTTCAACCTCCCACCCCCAGGAACTTGCTTTTCCTAACTTAATGTGCATGGGGGTGAGTCCAGTTCCTCAGCACTTCTGTACACTACTATTTACTGTCTATGCAAGTCTCATATATATACTTTTCATGTTGCACCTATTCTCTGTACCTGAATTGGTGCTGCCCAAAATTACTACGTGTTGATCTACGTAGCACTGGTGTCTCAACTGGTGGTGATCTAATGTCTACTGCTGGTACTGTATGTGCACTATCCACTAGTCTGCTTGTGGATCTGCGTAACACTGGTATGCCTGAGCATCTTCTTAGTCTTACTACAGGACTGACAGGTTCACCGATACCAGGATTCTCCACTGCGACAGGTGGTTCTTCGGCGGGTACTTCTAGTCTTGCTGAGACTTCTATTGGCTGCGGGATAGTGATCAATGGCACTATTATGGCTCCATTGTACTGAGGCCAATTTTCAGGAAAATCTTCAAGTACTGTATGTATCACCTTTTCCTTCTTTTCTTCCTCTGGTTGGGATATACAAGGGCTGACTTCTCTTGGTTTCAATTGTTCAGGGCAATTCTTCAGATGGTCTCTGGATACCGCTGTTGATGTTCTTCCTTCATCTTTACTAATTAAACAAGTCTTTCTGTTATCAAAATTAGAGGCTAGTACGGTGTAAGGTTCTACTTCCTACTGGTTATCAAGTTTGTGGACTCTTCTTTTTCTCTTGAGAACCATTTCTTCGGGTGTTAAGAGAACAGCTTGTGCATATTTGTTGTAATCTTTTTCTTGTTTTTCTCTAATTTGATTCAGACTTTTCTCCACGCACTCTTGTACTTTCTTGTACTATTCTTTGCTTTTGTGGTGCCCTGTACCAGGTAAGCAACAGAACTCACTAGTACACTAAGGGATTTCCACATCTGGTACCTCACTTACACCCAACATCTTCCACTCCAGGCCTGTAGGGGGAGCTTCACTGGCTGCTGTTAAGTCAGATCCTCTATAAATACAGGTGCTGGGGGTGGACTTAGGCTGGGGTTACACATAAGCCCTCAGTCAGTTTTTGGCTTCAGTTTTGTCATTTTTTTTTTCTAAGTCCAAAAACTGACAGAAAAACGCATTGGGTGTAATAAACACCCTGTGCGTTTTTCTCTGGAGCTCAAAACATTGCTCTGTCCGTTTTTGGCATCAGTTAAAAAACGCATGCGTTAACGCATGCGTTTTTTTAACATGGGGCCCTATGGGAAACGCATGCGTTAACGCATAGCACATATAGGCATCTGCGTTAACGCATGCGTTAACGCATATGCGTTTTTCATGAAAAAATGACTAAGTCCCAAAAACGTTCAGAAGTGCAGGAGGCTCAAAAAGCACCCTATAAAAAACGGATTTGTGATGAAAATCACTTCCAAAAACGGACTTCTATGTGTAACCCCAGCCTTAGACAGAGTGTTCAGTCACTAGAAGAACTGTGAAGTTCAGCTCAGAGCTAGTGAGCAAAAACTGGTTACCGGAGCCGTGCTAGGCCCGACACCAGTGCACCTCCAGAGCCAGCGTGAGGTCCAGAGAGAGTGAGGACCGCAGGCAGAGGCAAGGAACACTTCAGAGGAGGCAGAGGAGCCATCCCGGCTCTCCCCAGGAGAACACAAAGAGAGACAGACCATCTCAGCAGAGAATCCAGCACACCGTGGAGGCTTAGCTTCCCGGACACCCGCCACACCCACATTTGAGAGGCAGAGACCGCAGGAGAGATAGCGGTAGCCCAGAGAGAGAGCCCTCAGTGCAGCAACACGGGTGTAACAGACGCAGAAGTTCAGGTCTGTTTTCATGCCAGCCAGGCTTTGGGACAAGTAACAGGACAAGGAGGCCTATACCTCACTCGATGTGGAAGTCCCAAAGTGCATTCTTCATTCCTGGACATGTACTGGTTTCCATCACTAAGGGTACCAAAAGAGACTTTCTGTGTGTGTGTCCATCATTCTAGACCCCCACCATAATGACTATGCTGCCCTATTCCACTATTGCTACTTCCAACACCCCGGGGACTCAGCCCTGCCTGTAGAGAACTACAACACCTTGCTGCCACCCATCATTCCGGAGGTCCCAGCAGCGCCGGTGCCATCACCGAACCTACAGGTGGCGTCACAACCGACAATAACTTTAATCCCTGTAAGTACACCCCTTTTCATTGTCACCTAAGGGCACAGGCTCGGGCACGGACCACCCATGACATTTCTGCACCCGAACGCCCGAGACCTGAGTACTCAGTCCCTTGTGGCCCTAGACACATTTAGAGTTCCAATCAGTATCAGGTGAACTGGTTTCAGGTATGACAATTTCCATCTCAAGATGAACTGGTAAATTTCCAGGTCTTGCTCTCATTAGTTACACTGGCGTGCAATTGGTGGAACTTATAGGTATGTTGTTATACATGTCCACTAAGTCTGGTAACTTTTCCGCCCACATATTTCTGTCTTCCAAAGGCAAGGTTTTCAACAGGTCTATGACCATCGGATTCATTTTCTCGCACATGTCATTGGTTTTTGGATGATAAGGTGTGGTCCAGATTATCTTGCACCCATACAAGTTGCAAAACTCCTGGAACACTTCAGCTTCAAACGCAGGACCTTGGTCTGTTAACACCTGCTCTGCATACCCATGTGGTCTACAAAGGTAGGCTTGAAAAGTTCTCACTGCAGTTTTTGCTTTTAAGTCTTTTACCGGGGCTACCACTAGGAATAGTGGTCCACCATTGTGAGGGCATATGTATAGCCTGATCTGCTGGGTATCAACTTCACATGATCCAGGTCTATAGGTTCTAATGGCTGTTTGGTGGAGTAAAATGAGTGTTAGCGCTCGGATTACAACCAGGACACTGCTCACAGTATATTTACCTCTAGGTTTTATTGAATAAGTGTAGAATTCCAATTGGAATTCTACACTTATTCAATAAAACCTAGAGGTAAATATACTGTGAGCAGTGTCCTGGTTGTAATCCGAGCGCTAACACTCATTTTACTCCATTGTACACGCCCCACGCCTTCCCCTCGGGGAACCGCGGATCTGAGCAGCTCGGCTCCCGGACCCTGCTCGCAACAACACACCACTGTTATCCTCGTGTCCTTTCACCTGCCGACTCGCACGACTGGGGAGCACAGCACAGCTCGAGCATCGGAATCGCCCGGCATAAAGACCTTTCCAGCCCTCTCATCGCACGCCAGCCAGCGCTTCACGCTCCTACCCGCATCAACTAGGACCGCACTTCATCATCTTATGCCAGACTCGTCCGACCCAGCGATCCCGCTAAAGTTGTCTCCCCGCTCGTCAGTCAGTTGTGCGACCGAGGCACAACTCCACCAGGTGAGCACTTGGACATATTAACCGATATTAAGCACTATCAAGCAGTTTGGCGCAACCTGTTTTTATTTTTTACAATAGCTGTTTGGTGACCATTGGCTGTAGTGGTGCTCTTTGGCTGTCACTGTCTCTCCTTATTAAGTTGCATGGGCCACAGTTTCTACACCAATTCTCTATGGTGGTTCTCATGCCAACCCAATAAAATCTCTCGCGCAACAGCACCTCAAGTTTTTCCATCCGAAGTGTCCTGCTCCGTTGTGGTATGCTTCCAACACCATCTGGACATTTCTCTTCGGTACCACTATCTGCCACACCATCTCGTGGGTTCTAGGATTGATGAAACGTCGACACGTTTACCCTGATAAACAACCTGCTTCTTTCTTTCCACAGGTGTTGCGCCTCTTGTAGAACATCTGGGCTAAGACGGAGTCTGGTTGGGTTATCATCTCTTTAACTAAGCTTGTGTCTCCTTCACCCATGGTGAGATAGCAGGTTCAGTGTGGTTTCTTGACGTTTAGTACAAGTTTGCTGACACTGGTATGCACTGTGGCGGTGAAATGCTGGCAGCTCTATTTCTTCCAGCTCATCCACGTCTTCTCCAGCTTCTGTTTAAGTGGGGCCATCCTTAACAGTGTATCTGCATTGGCGTTCTTACGGCCTTCCCAGTATTTGATGGTGAAGTCATAGTTTGACAACCGGCCATCCAGCATTGCTCTAGTGCTCCCAGCTTCGCGGAATCCAACTGGGTAAGTGGATTGTTATCCAAGAAGACAGTGAACTTTGCATGCACAGGTAGTGCTTGAACGTTCGGTGATAGCCAGACCAAGGCTAGGAACTCTAGATTAAACGAACAGTAGTTTTCTGGGTTCCTCTCGATATATGACGGCGCTTCCTGCTTGCATAGGCATCACATGTTCTTTGCCCTTCTGCACCTGTGACAATACAGCTCCCAATCACACATTGCTGGCATCTGTATACAGCACAAACGGTAGATTGTAATCAGGATAGGTCAGGATTTCTTCACCAGTCAGGGCCAACTTCATCTGCCTGAAGGAGTTCTCTTCTTTCTCCCTCCATTCAAACGGAGGGCTAAGGCCTTGCTCTTCTTGGTCTGTCCTACCAGATCTTGTAAAGGCGCTGCCATCTTCGTGTATCCCTTTATGAACCTACCAGCCCCAAGAACTGACATACCTCTCTGTCGTTGTCGTCTTGGCCAGTCCTTAATGACGGTTATCTTTTCAGTGTGTGGGGCCACTCCTTCCGCGCTGACCACATGCCCAAGATACTGAACCTTGGGTTCAGCAAATGGCACTTGATGGCTTCAGCTTCATCCCGAGTTTTGACAATGCTTCAAATACCTCGGCTAGGTGTTTTAGAATGTTCTTCATAGGTTTTAGAATACACTATCACATCATCCAGGTAGAGCAGCACAGTTTCAAAGTTTCAATGTTCCCAGGCAACACTTCATAAGCCTTTGGAACGTTCCAGGTGCATTGCAGAGTCCGAATGGCATGCTGTTAAATTCACACAGGCCCATTGGTGTTGTGAACGCGGTCTTCTCCCAGTCTTCTTGTGCCACAGAGACCTGCCAATACCCACTAGTAAGATCTTAGGTGGAAAAGTAATTAGCAGCTTTCGGTGCAGCTAGTGACTCCTCTATGCGGGGTAACGGGTATGCATCTTTATGTGTTATACGGTTTATTTGTCTGTAATCAACACACATTCTTATTGTGCCATCTGTCTTCCTAACTAGGACTAGTCGAGCTGCCCAGGGGCTACAACTATCTCTAATAACCCCAGCCTCCTTCATGTCCTATAACATCTCCTTGGTACACTGATAGTGAGCTGGTGGTACAGGCCTATACCTCTTTTTATGGGTGGATGGTTTCCTGTGGGTATGTGATGGTGTACCCCTTTTATCCGCCCAAAATCTAGTGGATGCTTACTAAAGACCCATTCATACTCCTGTACTCTGTGTTTTTGGTGAGGAGTGCAATCAGTGCCTACATGCAGCTGCTGAGACAATTCCCCAGCTGTCCTTTGGAGCTGTTGTCCTCCGGCTGGTTGGACAGGGTCAAGGGTTCCACTGCCTGGTTTGAGTTGTTGCTGACAGTGAACAGCTTGGCAACGGTAGCATATCTGGGCAGTTTGACTTCCCCCTCTCCACAATTTAACACTCGTACAGGTACCCTCCCCTTGCGTACATCAAGCACCCCCCTGGCTGTCAGGATTGTGGGCCTACTCTCTGAGTACATGGGCTGGACCATTGCCTGGTAATCCTGCCCTCTGAGGCCTATTGCTGCCCCACACCATATCATCATTTCACTCTTTGGGGGCAACACAATAGGGATCGGGTCTGTCACCCGTACACTGCCAATTTCTCCACTGGACAAGTTTACCTGTTGTCTCTGCAGGAGGGCTCTGATCTCCTTCTGTAGGACCCCCTGCTGCCCGATGCCAGCAGTTTCAGTGATCTGTTGGAGTAAAAACAGCACTTCACCTAGACAATTTTCAAACATATTAGTGCCTAGTATCATTTGTGAATTTCTCTTATTAGGATCAGTTTCAACCACAATAAGTCCTTGGCCCTTTAACACCACCCTCCCCACTTTTATTGTTACCTTCGTGAACGCTACTTGATTTACTGGAAGTCTATTAACAGCATATATAGTAAGGTCCGGGTCTGGGCGGGTGAGCTCAGATTCGGCCCAAAACCTTTTGTAAAGGATATGTGGTATTGTCGTCACCTGCGAGCCCGTGTTTCATAGAGCAGTCATGGGAATACCATCCAGCGTGATAGATAGAATTGGTCGTCCTCCCACATACCTATCACGCCAATCAGACGGACCTGGTTGTCTTATCCATGGTTTTGGCCCTTGGCCCAAGGGGTTGCTGGTTTAAAGTATGTTCCCTGGCAAAGTGGCCTGCCTTGTTGCGGCAGATGGGTTGTCCTGATGAGTCGTAGCGGTCGTTGGTCCTTCCTCTGTACGACGGAGTCCTCATTTCTCGCATCCATGGGACGTCTTCACAGCTGTCGGCCAGCTGGATATTTTCTGACTACTTGGGTTCCGCCTTGAGCTGCATGGCCTTTAAGATCATGGCCACATCCTTACTTAGCTGCCGCACCTGGGAGCGTAAGTGACCAGAAGCACCAGGTGTCACAGTCTGTTCATTAGTCTCTGCTGTGGTTAAGGAAGAGGGAGGGTGCCACTTTCAGGGGAGAGGTGTTAGCCCACTGCGGCTGAGGTGTGGGGTTTGGGACTACAGGGATTTGCAGCGCTTTAATGACCTGGTCCTTCAGGATTGCAAAGTTTGCATCTGGATGTTCTAGGGCCCACAGGTGCAACTGCGTACGATCGGTGGGTGATTGCAACCCCTGAATTAACTATTCAGTCAGCATTTTATCCTTCTCCTGCACACTGGCAGGATCTACCTGCTTTAATGCACCTCCTGGAGACTTAAAGCGTAGTCCCGTATGCTATCCTGCGGCCTTTGTCTGCAATTGTAAAATCTCATTCTTTATTCAGCCTCAGTGCGGGTTTCAAAGACAAGTAAGTTCTCAAATATTTGGGTCTCTGAGTCCTTTTCTGTATCTGGTGAGGACTCAACCTCACACTCTACCCGATAATTGTCCTAGCACAACCAACGCTCATTGCTTACCAGTCATCGCATATATGTCCAGAGCATTGCATATTTTTTTCCTAAACCCAGCCAGGGTATCTGGTTGGCCATCATATTACGGTAACCACGCTGCTCCCAGGACATACAGCAGGGAGAACGGCGCAATTGGTGCCACAGTTCCAGGTGCTGTGGCTCCTCCGCCCGCTGAGGTCCCGGCTGGTGTTTCATTTCAGGATAGATTTGGGTTATGAACTGTTGCATCGGTGTCCCCCTGCACATTCATTCTCGCTCCCCCCTAGTTAACTTTAGCCAGTATCTCGCAAAAAAAAACTGTCGGGGCTCCTCAGGCACTGAGCACTTTGGGTATTTCCAGATTGGGCTGCTGCGCTTTGTCAGCTTTCGGCAGAGCACAGTGAGGGCTTATCTTTGCGCCCTTTTAGCCGTTACGCCCCCTTTCTTCCTGCTCTCCTTGTTACGCAGTTATGGCAGCCCAGTTTAACAGTTCAATAAAGTCGATACACGGCACATAGTACCCGGTTTTACTAGGCATAAGATCCTGTTCGTGACGCCAAAAGCTGACCCACCCCAGGGCCGTGGGGTACCTGGTCCCAGGCTGTAATTCACGGGGAAATATCACTCGGGCCTGTTGCCCTAGTGGTCGCTGAAAAGGGTAAAAATAACAATAAAAAGTGTTCGGGCACCACCTACTGTTCTGGTAATGGTACCGATGCTGCGGGACAGTCCTCCGGGGTGATGGTGGAGCATCAAGTTGGTTACGCTCCCCGTAGGTGGAGCGGGATCCCCATGGCAGTTGTGGTGTAAGGGATTGGCAGCTCTCCACACAGCCTTGTCTCTTGTGATGCAGAGGAAGCTCGTCAGGTGGAGATATTACAGGACAGTCTATGATGAGGGCAGGAAGAGGGGTCGCAATACCAGGCACACACACACAGGGTTGTTGTATCCGTACCTTTACTGATGTTGTAGTTCAAGGTTATGTCCAGGGTACTGTCCGGGTGGTCCGGTAGCAGTTCAAGATTTCCACACCCAATGAATTATGAGGCCTCCTTTATACTGTGTGTATGCTGTAGTCCTGATCTGTCTGAAACCTGGCCCTGACTTCTCCTTGTCTCTCACTTGTATAGCAGACGATGAGAGCCCTGCTGCTGTGCACTGATATTTTCACTGCGGTCCCTGGCTCTGCTGGTGGCTGTGCTACAAATGCTGCGTCAGGAGACTGAAGTCTCCTTGACCCTCTGGTATTCTCTGCTGGGCTGGCTGGACCCGTGCTGACTCGGACTCCGGTGTCCGGGTTGCCTCATTCTCTCTTTTGGGTGAACCCGACTGGTCCCTCTTCCCTTCTCTGGTGTGCCTTTCCTCCGATGCTCACTCTTAGGTCCTTCACACTGGCTAGGCATCCCTCTGGTACTACGGGCCGCCTAGCGCGGCTCCGTTCACCAGGTGTCTTGGTGATTTCTCAGTCCTCTCTCTAGAACTGCACTGACTAACTCCGCCTCCAAACCTGAATTTATAGGGGACCATGGCTGAAGTTGGCAAGTAGAGCTCCCCCTTCAGGTTTGGTGTGGAAGGAGTTGCATGGGAGTTTACCTGATGTGGAAATCCCTCCCTGCTCCAGGTGTTTCTGTGGCAACTGAACCTTAGGGGTGCCACACTACTCCCTTCAGAGGAAAGCACAAGCAGGCTCTAACCAGAGAAGAAAGAGAAGTGGGAGGCTCCGCTGCTCAACTGAGCAACAAGACAAACACATTAGAGTCTGTAGTTTGAGAAATCGACGTCTCACAGCGCCTTATCTGGCAGCTTCACTAATAAGTACCCACCAAAGGTCTGCAATGCTGTAATTGTTGCAAAGGAAGCATTCATTAAAGTAAAATTTGAAAGAGAAAATTATTCTTTTAAATATAAATCATTATTACTAACCTTGTCAATATCTGGACTATATTTTATATTCATTTTCCAACTCATTTGATAGATAAAAGTATGAGTTTTCATGGAAAAACAAAATTGTCTGGGTGACTCCAAACTTTTGAACGGTATTGTATATATATATATTGTAGTGCAGGTCAGGGGACTAACTGGCCCTAAGATGGCCCTGCTTTGCTGTTACCCAGCCTCTGGCAGGGGTTGGCACCCTAACCCTAAAGTCAACTTGACACCCCCACTCAACGGAGGCTGGCCCTCGGACACCCTGTGGATACCCTAAAAAAATACATACAATGAAAATTGAGAAAAACATAAATATGTTCTTCATTCCACAAACTAAATAAACATCATATTTTTAACAAAAGAAAGGTATATCAAACTCAAATGACGATGACTAAGGGAGCTTTCACATTACGTATTTTTTCTTGTCCGTGAGATCATACTTTTTGTAGGACCCCACAGACAGGAACAGACACCACAGGAGGTGACCTATTTCTGTGTCCGGGTCCGTGATTTTGACGGGTCCGGACACAGGAAGTCCGAGCCCACTCAGCTGATCGGGTTGTCACATAACAGCGCAGTTTAAATGTCCCAGCCGACAAAATTGACCGGCGGGTGGGAGATTTAAACCTTGTGGTCATGTGACAACCCGATCAGCTGATCGATCACAAGACCGCTCAGCTGATCGGGTTGCCAGGCAACCCCAGGTCTCTGAGTCCTAGGAGCGAGTGAGACAGTGCGGGACACCGTCGCACAGGTGAGCATGGTTTTTTTATTTTTAACCCTTTCTTTAACTAAATTTCACTATGTATATACATTGCGGGAGTGAAATTAGATGGTAAGGAGCAATTTTAGTGTACTGAGCATTCTCAGTACACTAAAATCGGATCCGAGGAACGATTCTGTGTTTCCTCGGACCCGTTCTCCATAGGCCCCATGTTAATGGGCGCGGATCATGTCAGATCAGATTCAGTCCGATTTGATGCACTGTGCCCAAAACTAGAGCAGTCTCCGATTTTGGGTACAGATAAAAATCGGACAGAATCGAATCTGACAAAAATCGGATGGCCATAAGGCCAAATCCCATCCGATCCATGGCCTATAGCAGGGGTGGGCAGCTCCAGGCCTCGAGGGCCGCACACAGTCCAGGTTTTCTGTATATCTTTAGCATTTGACAGTTGGAATCATCACCTGTGCAGGAGATTGAATTAGCAACTGTCAAATGCTAAAGGATATACAGAAACCTGCACTGTGTACGGCCCTCGAAGCCTGGAGCTTCCCACCCCTGGCCTATAGGAATACATGGGGGACAAATTGGATCTGTGGCTGTCCATTTTACAACGGACAGCCACAGATCCAAGAAAATCATAATGTGAAAGCAGCCTAAGTAGGCTAAATGTATAGTGGTCTAAAAATGTGACCTCAAGTATTAGCCAGAAAAAAAGTTGAATGTCCGAAATAGCCAACAGTCACATGTACTTAGTGTGCAACAGGTAGTAAAACCTATTATTTATCTCAATGTGGTGTTCTAGACTTTAGTCCCCAAAAATGTTCAGCACCAGTTCCTATGTGTTTCCCTCCAAATCTCTGGCGGTTCATAAGGGAATCCATGGAAATACAGTACAAATGTCAAGAAGGGAATAGTGTGGCACCCTGGCACCACCATGTAGTATGAGCCAGTGCCCCTCCAAGATAAAATAGCCAAGTTGTGCCCAAAGTGTCAATAATTTGTATGGCCACCATTATTTTCAAGCACTTCCTTATCTCACTTGGGCACAGACAGGGGCGTAACTACCTTTTTTCCCTACATCTGATACCAGTGTTCCACGTCCTGTGGTAGGTGGAGGTCCAGCAGCAGCTACATTTCTCGCGCTCCAGCCGGTTGTGGGTTTACACAACCCAGCAAGGTGAGTGGACAGTACACATCACATTTTTCCAACAAAGTGTCATCATTGATAGGGCACTATTCTGCGCCTCGCTTTGTCTCCTTGTGTTTACACAGTGCCAAAAGTCCCTTTGGCCTATAGAAAAAGACTTATACTATTAAATATTTGCAATAATTAGGGGCCCCGTTAGAGCTTTTGCAAGTTACGCCACTGGGCACAGAGTTCACTAGAGCTCCACCGGAGCCACTGGAACCCTCTTCTACTCCTCCATGTTATCATGATGGAACAGGTAGATGTTAGAGACCTTTAACTCCTCCACCTTCTATTTGAGAATGTCCCACAGAAATTCAATAGAGTTCAGGTTTGGAGACATGCTTGGTCTTTTACCCTCAGTTTTTTTTAATAAAGCAGTGGTTGTCTTGGAGGTGTGTTTGGAGTCATTATAATATTGGAATATGAAGAGAGGGGATCATGCTCTGCTCATTTCAGTACATGTTGTCATTCATAGTTCCCCACAGGTGGCAGCATTGATGCAGCCACAAACCATGAAACTCTCACCACCATGCTTGACTGTAGGCAGACACACTTGTCTTTGTACTCCTCACCTGTTTGCCACCACATACACACTTGACACCATCTGAACCTAATAAGTGTGCCTTGGTGTCCTCAGACCACATACTGTAGTTCCAGTAATCCGTGTCTTTAGTCTGCTTGCCATGAGCAAACTGCTTGAGGGTTTTCTTGTGCATCATCATTAGAAGAAGCTTCCTTCTGGGACGACAGCCATGCAGACCTATGTGATGCAGTATGCGGTCTATGGTCTGAGCACTGACAGGCAAACCCACCACCCCTGTATCCTCTGCATTAATGCTGGCAGCAATTAATAATCTATTTTGAAAATACAACCTCCAGATAAGACTCTAAGCCAAAATTTGCTGAAAAATTGAGCATAGATCGAGTGGTGTGTCACTTCAAGAAAACCCCATAACTTTCTGATATTTGTGACTGTAATTGCAAAACTTTGTACTGGATATGCCCCCCATTCTGACATAGAGGCCCTTATCCTGGATATATTACCCTTCAACCTGGATATGCCCCCATTCGGGTATATACCTTATGCTGGATATAGCCCCCACACTGGGATATAGCACTCCCCCATCCTGGTACATTACCCCCCCCCATCCTTGATATGGCCCCCATCCTAGTGCACACGCAAAAATAATGAACAATATAACTCGCCTATCTTTCTTTCCTCTTTATTGCTCAAAGTGTCAGCAGCCCACCGCTAATAACATAATTAGCTCTGCTTCATTACGGTGCTGCACTTGTCTCTCCTTCGGATGATTGCAACCAGTCAATGTCAATCAAAGTGTCAGCATCCAGAGGCGGGATGCCAACACTTTGATTGTCAGCTTCATTACAGTGCTGCACTTGTCCCGCCTCCGAATGCTGATGCTTTGATTGACACTGACTGCTTGCATTCGCAGTGTCTGCATCCGAAGGCGGGACAAGAGCAGCACCGTAATGAAGCAGAGCTAATAATGTTATCAGAGGCGGGTGGGGGGGGGTGAAACTGCGCCATGACACACATGTCAGCAAAAATGTGTCATAGGTTAGCCATCACTGCTCGAAGCTCTTGCACTCAACTCCTTTGGTTGGCCATGGTGAGGCCTGTTCTGAGTGGAACCTGTCTTGTTAAACCGCTGTATTGTCTTGACCACCGTGCTGCAGTTTAGTTTGACTGTGTTGACAATCTTCTTTTGGCTTAGGACATCTTTATGTAGAGCAACAATTGTAAGAGACTCAGAGAATTATTTGCCTTGAGGTGCCATACTGAACTACCAGTAACCAGTACGGAGAGTGTGTGAGCGATCCCACCATACCACACCTGAGTCCTGGTAACACTAGTGAGTCACATAACACCAGGGAGGGAAAATAGCTAGTTGAGCACAATTTGGACACTTTCACTTAGGGATGTAACCTGTGGTTTAGACATTAATGTGTTATTTAGAGGGCACCACATTTACACTGTTATACAAGCTGTACACTGGCAACTTTACATTTAGCAAAGTTTCATATCTTCAGTGTTGTCCCACGTATATATATATATATAACAAGTATGTCACAAAAGTGAGTACACCCTCACATTTTAAAATAATCTATAGATATAAATAGTTTCATATATGATTGAATAATTGTAAGCTACTGAGGTATGTACAATGCTCTATATGAGGAAATAAATATTATATATATATATATATATATATAATAATTTTTGCAGGCTTTCACTAGCACATTGGGAAGCAGGTGAATCCTACTGGCCCCTATGTGATCAGTAGTTGGCAAAATACACATGATTCACCATGTGGAATTGGAGCCCGCATCTCATCATTTATTCAGAAGTTAATTCAGTTTATTATTGCGAAGATAAAATTTAAACTTGTAAATACAATTAATATAATATTTGCATGTAGCTGAACATTGGACCTCCACATGACCCTGCTGCTCTTTTTCAGATAGATAGATAGATAGATAGATAGATAGATAGATAGATAGATAGATGGATGGATAGATAGATAGATAGATAGATAGATAGATAGATAGATAGATAGATAGATAGATGGATGGATGGATGGATGGATGGATGGATGGATAGATAGATAGATAGATAGATAGATAGATAGATAGATAGATAGATAGATAGATGGATGGATGGATGGATGGATGGATGGATGGATGATGGATAGATAGATAATAGATAGATAGATAGATAGATAGATAGATAGAATGGATGGATGGATGGATGGATGGAAAGGATGGATGGAAGATAGATAGATAGATTAGATAGATAGATAGATAGATATAGATAGATAGATAGATGATGGATGGATGGATGGATGGATGGATGATGGATTGATAGATAGATAGATAGATAGATAGACAGACAGACAGACAGACAGACAGACAGACAGATAGATAGATAGATAGATAGATGAATAGATAGATGGATGGATAGATAGATAGATAGATAGATAGATAGATAGATAGATAGATAGATAGATAGATAGATAGATAGATAGAGTAGATAGACTTATAGATATTTACCCACCTGTGGATACCTATTAACCACACATTTTACAAACCTTCCCTGCATGTTGATGACACTTGAGTGTAGTAGATGATGAAGCTCCTGTCTGGAGTCAGAGAACTAGATAAGAAGTTCTGTCTGCTCTCCTCTAGGGAGGTGAAGGAGGAGCACAAGACCTCCAGAGATCCTCACCTGTGCCTGTCCTCCAGAGCTGGGCCCTATATGTCTTAATAGGGAATAATGTCAACCCCTTTAATAGCTTTTCCCAGGGTGTCAGCCCCCAGTCCACTCTGCCTTGTTTATACACCATCTCCCAGGCTGATTACATTGTAGCAAACTCTGAGTTGTCAGAACTAGATTTAGTTCTAATCCTTATAGGGTTTGATCCTCTTGGAGCAAGAAGAACGTTTCTATTCACTGACAGCAAACTGTACAGACACAAGACATTGTGTATATATGGTAAATTGTCTCAAAAAAGAGGAGAGAAAAAATAAGGAGCAGAAGAAAGATAGTGTGTGAGTGAGCCAATAACAAGCAGGAGAATCAGACATAAAGAGAGGAGTCAGGGATGAAAGAGAGGAAGGGTTCAAATGAGAAAGAGGATTTATGTAAGATGGGAAGTTAGGAGGAAAGGAGAGCAAGAAATAAGGCAGGAGGAGGAGGAGAGGAAGAAACAAGACAGTAGGGAGGAGAGGAAGAAATAAGACAGGAGGAGAAGGAGAGCAAGAAATAAGACAGGATGAGAAGAGAGGAAGAAACAAGACAGTAGGGAGGAGAGGAAGAAATAAGACAGGAGGAGAAGGAGAGCAAGAAATAAGGCAGGAGGAGGAGATGAAGAAACAAGACAGTAGGGAGGAGAGGAAGAAATAAGACAGGAGGAGAAGGAGAGCAAGAAATAAGACAGGATGAGAAGGAGAGCAAGAAATAAGACAGGAGGGAGGAGAGGAAGAAACAAGACAGTAGGAGGAGAGGAAGAAATAAGACAGGAGGGAGGAGAGGAAGAAATAAGACAGGAGGAGAAGGAGAGCAACAAATAAGACAGGAGGAGAAGAAGAGCAAGAAATAACATAGGAGGAGAAGGAGAGCAAGAAATAACGACAGGAGGAGAAGGAAAACAAGAAATAAGACAGGAGGAGAAGGAGAGCAAGAAATAAGGCAGGAGGAGAAGAAGAGCAAGAAATAAGACAGGAGGAGAAGGAGAGATAGAAATAAGACAGGAGGAGAAGAAGAACAAGAAATAAGACAGGAGGAGAAGGAGAGCAAGAAATAAGACATTAAGAGGAGAAGAAAAAATAAGACAGGAGAAGTAGAGCAAGAAATAAGACATGAGGAGAAGGAGAGATAGAAATAAGACAGGAGGAGAAGGAGAGCAAGAAATAAGACATGAGGAGAAGGAGAGCAAGAAATAAGACATGAGGAGAAGGAGAGATAGAAATAAGACAGGAGGAGAAGGAGAGATAGAAATAAGACAGGAGGAGAAGGAGAGCAAGAAATATAACATGAAGAGGAGAAGAAATAAGACAGGAGGAGGAGAGCAAGAAATATAACATGAGGAGAAGGGAGCAAGAAATAAGACATGAGGAGAAGTAAAGCAAGAAATAAGACAAGATGAGAAGGAGAGCAAGAAATAAGACATGGGGAGAAGGAGAGATAGAAATAAGACAAGATGAGAAGGAGAGCAAGAAATAAGACAGGAGGCTCCAGAGGGGAGAAAACAAACATTAGACTCCTGGAGCAGCTCCTCTGGGGCAGATTTATTCCATCTCCATTAGACTGCAGCTGACATCTATTCTACATGTTCCCTGTGATTGAGGGCAGAGCTGCTCCTCCACATTTCCTGGCTCTTCCTCTCATCTTCCTCAGGTTTTCCTGTCCCTGATACTTTCATTTTTCTCTCGTTTTTCCCTCCACTTACTTGCTTTCCTCAGGAGATCCCTTTATCTTCTCCTCTTCCTCATAGGACTCATCATTCAGTATATTCCTTCATCCTTTTGCACTATCTCACATTCATTTCTTCCTCTCCTAATGTATCTTTGCTGTTATCTTATCTCAGTCCCCTCCTCTGACTTGTGTCTGCTGTCCTCTCTCCTCTCTCCTAGTCTCTTCCTTCCCTCCTCTCTCACACATCAGTCTTCTATTTATCTGGAATCAGACTCTTCTCTTTCTTCTCATTTTATCTCCTCTCCTTCTTTTCTCCAGTAAAATAATATTCCCTTCTGACCTCCCCTTATTCTCACTGTTTGTCTCTCAATTTGTCGCATTTATGTCTGACATTTTCTTTGTATCTTTCACTCTCATCATCTCCTCCCTCTTAATTCTACCTTTTCCTTTATCTATCCTTTTTGCTCCTTCATTTTACCATTTTCTGTATTCATTTATTATTTCGCCATTTCTACTTTTTCTTCCTCTTCCTACTTCCGATTTTATCATTTTCTTCATCTTTCGTTTCTTTCTTTCTTTCTTTCTTTCTTTCTTTTTCTTTCTTTCTTTCTTTCTTTCTTTCTTTCTTTCTTTCTTTCTTTCTTTCTTTCCTTTCTTTCTTCTCCTTTCTTCCACTACCCCTCATTCTCCCTTCTCTTCTTTTCTGTCTCATATTCATGTTTTATTTTGTTCCCATTTCTTTCTTTTCTATTTGTTACTTGTCTTCACCTTTCTAATGTTTTATTCAAACTTTATTCGTTCTTTTTTACTTCCTTCCTGCTGTTTGTCTACCTTCCTTATTTCTAGTTTTATTTTTTATATTTTTTCTTTCTTTCTTTCTTCTTTCTTTTCTTTCTTTCTTTTGTACTTTCTCTTTCCTTTCTTTTTTCTTTAATTCTTCCTTTTATTATTATCCTCTTTGCAACCACAATTTCCTTCTTTCTCTCTCTCTTTCTTTCTTTCTTTCTTTCTTTCTCTTTCTTTTTCCTTTCATTCTTTC
>JARQOC010000001.1:73082974-73103031 GCA_033576535.1 Allobates femoralis | reverse complement strand
TGAAATGCAGTGTCTGCCATGCTGCACTTGCAATTAAAACTTCAAGGATGGGTTTCTTAAAAATGACACAGAATACTACAAGTCAGGTAGGAAGGTAATACGCCTTAAAGGGGAGCTCCGGGAAGAATCATTTTTTGTACAGTCCCTGCACTCCTATACCATAATGCTGAGCTGCCTGTTACACTTGTAGAATGTTTAGAATGAATATAAATCTGTTATTGACTAACTGCTCCTTAGCAGTCACCACTCCTATAGGGTCAATACGTCAACCCTGAGTGAGCAGCTCTCTCCCCTCCATCTGAAGTGTGTATCTGTGCATCTGAGAACAAACACTTCCTTCTTCAATCACATGGGCCTGATGACACAGCAGGTCCCATCACACAGGTCTCCCATCCTTCTCTCTGTACAGAAAGAGATCTCCAGACTCCAGTTTAGTCTAGGACCTGTTGTGATGTCACACCCACGTGATTGAATGAGGAATGAGGAAGTGACGGAAGATGCTGAAGCTTTCTTAGAGGAAGAAGGAAGAGCTGCTCAATCATTGTCCCCTCTGGGAGGGGTGATGGGGAAGGAACAGCTAGTGAACAACTAATTTTGATTAATTATAAACATTCTACAAGTGTAACAGGCAGCTTAGCAATATAGTATAGGAGTGTAGGGACTGTACAAAAAATATCCCTAGAGTTCTCCTTTAGAAGGACTTTACATTCAGTCTTTAGTTGGGAGTCAAATATCCTGCTGACAGGTCTTCTTAAAATGGAACACGTCAGGTCAGATGTCTGGGATGGACTGGTATGGTTCCTCTGTCCCCTCTCCATCTCGCCTTGCCTCTGGCCCTCGCTCTTGGGTCTCTTACATTGGCTAGGCTTCCTCACTGGCACAGGCCTAGCGCAGCTCCGTTCACCAGGATGTCTTCACAGTCCTCCCTGGAACTGCACTGCCTAACTCCTCCCCCTGGCCTGAATTTATAGGGGACCTTGCCTGAAGTTGGCAAGTAGAGCTCCCTCTTCAGGTCTGGGGTGGAAAGTGTTGCATGTGTAAGTTTACCTGATGTGGAAATCCTTCCCTACACAAGGTGTTCCTGTGGCAACCAAACCGTAGAGGTGCCACAACATTACTTACCAGCAAACATAGGGTTCATATGCATGCCAGACTGGGTTGAGTCACCACTGGCAGCATTATGAACTGTGACTGACAGCCGGCTCTGCACTGCTGTGAGCGGTAATTGTAATTTCTCATGACTGAAAGCTGGAGGCTAGAGGGAGAAATAAAGTTTATTTTCTCCCAAGTGTTGCACTTTCAGTACAGACGCCGGAGAGTTTCATAATGCTGCTAACCTGCAGATTAACACTGTATCTGCAAATAACAGCATTATCCAGCCTGGCAGGTTCTCTTGAAGGCAAACTCAGCCGTTTTCTAATGTTAGCATTAGAGCAGTAAGGCCTTTCAGTAAGTATATTAATAGAGTTTGGATATTTCACATTGCCATTAAAAGGTTTTCTTTGGCAATTTTGTCTAACCTCCCTCCTTAAGAAGACTACTACCCCCTTTTACCAGACCAGACGTCCTGTTATAGATTTTCAGATTTATCACATGTTAAAGGGAACCTTTTCATGTCTTTTGTTGTTTTTATACTGTCCCTCATCTTATTTAGATCATTTATTGTGCATCACTAACCTGGTTTTAAAAATAAAAAATATGTATTTATCATAAAAAAGCCCCTTTGATGCTTAGATAGATGAACCTCACAGAACAGTCATCGGGGAGGATCTTCAGCTGTTGCCATCAATCCACTTCTGTCATGCCCCCTGCACTGTAATCTATTCACATCACTGTGCAGACATACACATGAAGTGGAAGGACCTGTCTGTGGTGATATCACCCCCATGTGACTGTTATAGGCGGAGCTGAGCAGGCCTCAAGTCAAAGACCCTTTTGGCTTAGCTCTGCCTATTACGGTCACATGGTCATGACATCACCACAGACAGGTCCTTCCACAACCCCTGACAGGGATGTTATTCAAATGCCAGCAAACAGCTAAGTAAGTTACACAACGCTGGAATCAGGGCGTCCACCCTTGTATTATTCTCCTCTCAGACCGGGCAGCAAAAACCTGTTACAAATTCACTTTAATGAAACCCAGATATGAAACTGATTTTTTTAGCCTGAGTACAAATGTTTAAGTAGCAACTTAAATTGTCACCAAAGGTTTATTACAATCCCTTTAAAGAGTGTCTAAGAAATGATTCTTAACGAGTCCTGGAGACACGGATGTGACATATTGATAATCGATCTGTGGAATCCTAGAATTGATGTGATTTATCCACTGCCATTAATCTTATGTGTATGGTGTGTGCGTCTCCACAATACGTTATACAACTACAATTCCCAGTACCAGAGACACATCACCTAAGCTGCAGGATCTGGATTGTGCATTTCATACAGAACATCAAGTATCTATTGTTTTTCTGCTCTCTGTACAATTATCAGTTCAGATTTGGACCTTATACATTCACATATAAGACTGCGGATGAATCTATTGTGTCAATAACTCTTTAATGCACAGGAGGCGCGAAGAGGTGAAAGACAAGTCACTTGTTCTTTGTGATTCCTTTCTGAGCGTCTTCTCTTCCCCAGCAGGTAGTGCTGTGTGCCAGGTCTACATCTCCGAGTAACCTCCATGCCTCAAACCTGCTGCTTGGGATGATAAAATATCCTTTATGATCTAATCAGAATTGTATGTGTAAATGGTTAAATTACTTGGAGATGTCGGTCAGAACAATTATTGCACATGGTCATCACAGTGGTAGACTATATGGCTGTGTTCACACGCTGCGTTTAGATGTGTTTTTGCAGCGTTTTTTTGAGGATCCGTAAAAGGGATGCACTTTTGCAAAAAATCCCCTCACCATTCACACGGTGCACTTTACAGGGTGCGCTTTCTTAGGAGCCCAGTCTACAATGGGGACAATGGAAAAGCGCATCCTCAAAAGTGCCAAAGAATTGATATGTTCATTCTTTTTGAGGATCCGCTTTCCAGTGAAAACGGATCCTCAACAAGACGGAGCGTCTGAGCGCTAAATCGGTAAAATGGCTGTCACTGTATTTCACTGGATTTACAGATCCTCAGAAAACGCTGCAAATATGCAGCGTGTGAACGTAGCCTAAGGCTGATAGCACACAGCCATTTTTTGTAATCCGTGTGATTTCAGCTAATACTGGACGAACCCACATCCTTTTTCAGCCCCATTGACTTTCAGCCACCTGCGGGTGCATCCAGTGAACTGTGAACACTCGGATTCGTGGTAATCTGGGTTGAATTAAAATGTAGCTCTATGGAACCCAGATCCGGCAGGCACTGAATCCATTTTTTTGAACTGTGCATGCCCAGAATGCAGTTGTAAATGACATGCCCCCTAGGGGGTGTATTTTACAACCAGTCCTGTGGAAAGAGGTAATCAACTGGATGCAATGCGATGCTCCCGGACCGGTATTATCACAGATTCATTAGATGGATCAGTGATAATACCGATGCGGGTGTGTGGCGCCTCCGAGGTCAGGCGTCACACCGGGGTATTACACTCTTAAAAGCAGTGTAATTTTTCCCAACTGCAAGTGAATGTTAGGCTGGTGGGAGGGACCCATTCCTTCACTTCCACACTAGAGTAGTGGTGGGAGGTTACTCCTGGGAGGGATATAGTCACCTCTAGGAGGAGAAGAAGGAGAGGTGTGGAGCGAGGTGGAAGGTCGGACAGGATAGCTCCAGGCTGGTCCTGAGGAAGGAGAGAGAGAGGGTCCTGAGGGGATCGTGGAAGAGGGTGCCCGGCGAGGGAGTCTGGGCCCTAGAGAGAATGGGGGAATCTCAGTGTGGAGCGGCCATACTCCAGGGAATTCCCCAGTCCAAACACGGGAACGCCGGAACCGAGGGCATGGTCAGAGTCCACCTCTATATCGTCAACCGGCTGTTGTGGTCTGTTTATCGCCACAGCACCCTGCCACACGGAGCGGTCCACCTACTTCCTCGCTGCGAGGGAGGGGATCCCCTAAAGCACTTTCAAGGACTAAATGGGTCTGGACTAATCCTAGGTGGGGAAGAAAGGACGCAGGTTAGTTAATGAAGGCATACCGCGGGTACCTCCATACCGCGTGACATTCACTTGCAGTCACCCGTAGAGCTACCTGTTTGTATAACATCATTCTGCTGAACTGTGGACTTGTATGCTGATGATCATAGTTTACAGTACAATACCCGGGAGAGTGACTTTGCCTCTGTGTCTTTGTGCTACCAAAAATCAACTTTTTGCTTACAGCAACGCTGCCCCGGAGGACCAGCTCCACCTGTAGGGAGCTTTGCCATCTTTGCCGCAATACCATCGCCCTCCGGAGGACTGTGGCGGCGCTGGTGACCCATCACCAGGTACTACAGGTGGCGTCACGAGACAACAACTCTTTTCCCTTGTACATAACCCCTCTTTGAAGTGTCACCCAGGCCATGGATTCAGGCACCGCCACCAGTGACATCCCCGTGAAGCCCTCTGAGCCTGATACCCGAGAACCCCCGGGGCCTGGGCTCGGCAGGTGCATCCAGTTGCATCATAGCGGGGAAATCCGGGGTGGTGTAGGTTTTTCCTGCATTCCCCTGGATTCCAAAAAACCATCTGTGTGAAACTAGCCTAAGAGAACATCATAACTAGTAGAACTTCTTGTTGCTGCTATGGCAGGGGCTGGCTTGCCCAGGGGGCAAGGGGACAGATGCCCCCCAGGCCAGTGGTCAATCAGCAGTTTTGTCCATCTATCATGTTGGTCTGGGAGGCCACTCTGCCCCTGGAGCTCACTGCTCATGGCCCACTACTGTGTGCTTGCCACCCAGGCCGAAATTTACCAGCCAGCCCCTGTGCTATGGGATATGCAAAACACAAAATGTGTGTCTGAAGCTTACATGGATCCAATGCAATTTTCTTGCGGGTCCTTTTCTATGAGTTATGTCACCTTCCACATGATTGCAGTAATATTTTTAAAAACAAGTGAAGGGGAAATGAATGTAGAGGATTGAATTGGGAGCATTTGAAGCCACCTGTCGGCCGTCCCCCCAGCCAATGATGTTACATGTGATGGTCACACTAATCTTGATTTTCTTAAGGCGGCCGTCACACGGTTCAATATCTTGAGTGATATCGTTTAAGCGATCTGCTTTTTGATCGCTTAAGCGATATCGTTTGTGCATCGCTGCGTGCAATCAAGCGATTTTACACTGTAAAATCGCTTGATCGTTAGATCGCAGATATGAGAGCAGGAGCTCATATCAAGCGATCATCGCTTGTTCAATCTGCTTCATCCTGGTGTGTGACACCACGATGAACGATCTCCCAGCGGCAGAGCCTATGCTGGGAGATGGTATCTATGGTAAACGTCGGGTTACTAAGCGCCGCGCGGCGCCTAGTAACCCGATGTGTACCATAGTTACCAGCGATATCGCTGCTCCACATCGCTGGTGAGTCTGCCTGTGTGACATCTCACCAGCGATGTGAACGATATTGTTAGCGATCGCGCGTGCACGTGATCGCTTACAATATCGCTCACGATATTCTATCGTGTGACGGCCGCCTTACACAGATATACAAGGCTGGTGCTTGCAGACAGAATGGCATTGTAAGCTTGGTGGTTGTAGAAAACATTTTAAGTACAAAAATACCTGAATATTACCAAACAGAACTGTGTGGTTCTTATCTGGGAGCTTATCTTTGTCCTCTGGGAATACATGTGCAGATGACACCTCATATATAAGACCTTTATTCCTAATCATTGCTCTTAATATTTGGTCTTCCTCTGTGTCAGATTCTTTTTCCATGAAAAATCTTAAAAAATTCTCTAAGGTTTGTCCTCGTTTTGATTTTTTTTTTTTCCTTCGGGAATACATGCATGTATGACACGTCATATACAAGTTCTTGTTTCTTGATCATTGGTTTCAATATCTGGACTAGCTCCATGTGTCACTTTCTTTTCCCATGAAAATCCTCCAACATTTCTTTTGCCTTCTGATTTTTTTTTTTTAATGGTAAATATAGTAAAGGGCCTTTCACAATTGCGTTTTTTTCCTGATTTGGAACATCAGGAAAACACCTGATTCTTCCAGGATTCATTTTTTTTGCCCATTCTCTTTAATGATTTCAGGAAAAAACATGAAGCAACAAGATTCTACCTGACAAAATAAAAGTGAATGTGCAAAATACTGTAAGAATCGGGTTTTTCCTGATCTTCCAAATCAGGAAAAATCCGCAAGTGTAAAAGGCCCTTTATACGAATATGCAATATAGGATATTAATGAGAGGAAATATCATGACATCTATGGAATATATAGAAGCAAAAACGTACATATCTGCTTTATTGTTTATTCATTTAGTTGTGTATATTTACACCCTTTATGGACAATAACTGAACTGTATGAACATTATGTTTATGAAGAATGAGAATTTCTCATAGCACTGTTCAGAAGGAAAAAAATTACCTATTTAGTTTCATTTTTTGAGGATCTGCGAGAATGTCTCAACAATGTTCTATCTAATGTCTACTCCTGTAAGGAAAGGGTTTACTGTTCACCTGATGATAAAGAAAGTTAAAGGGGAACTCCAGTGAGAGTAATGGTGGGTTTACACGTCCCGATATCGGGCCGATATCGGGACCAACGACGCGGGAGCGCGCTTTCTGAGCGCGCTTTTCCCGCTATCGCATTGCCGGTTTAGACAGCCCGATATCGGGATACAACGTCCCGACGATGTGTACGCCCCCCAACCCAGGAACGACCAGTTAACATGGGAGTGAATGGGTGACGTGGGCGTACACATCGTAGTTGGGCTGTCACACGGGACGATGCGGCTACAACGGCCATCCGATATCGGGCGGTTGAATAGCACGCTCATTCAACCCCGATATCCTTTTGGCATCGTTCCAGCATCGCATTGTACGTTCAAACCGTACAACGCGCGAACGATATCGGGTCCAACTCCCGAACCACGTGACTTTTGGTCAGAGTTGGGTCGGAGTTGGACGCTGATATCGCAATGTGTAAACCCACCATTAACGTTTTAGTACAGTCCCTGCCCTCCTACATGATGAAGCAGAGCTGTACACTGCAGTTCTAGGATCTATAGATCACTTACAAAGTTTTTAGAGTAAGGTCCGCTACTCTGTTGCCCGCTGCTCAGAAGAAAAAAGTCAATATTATTCAAGAAAAACTTCGGCACACAGATAGAGATTGCTGCTTAATAAATTCTTTATTTTGAAAAAATATTTTTGATATTCTGATTTTTCTTATTTTCTCTTGATATTCTGATTTTTCTTATTTTCTCTGACGTTTCGGTCCTGCTTGGACCTTGTTCACAGACAGAATATCTATATAACAATCAAAACATGTCAATTAATGATTGTACAATAAAAAATAATGTCCATAACAACCAAAATCATGGTTACAGTGTTTCCATAATATCATAATATGAGCCCTTCATGATATAAAATAGAAAACAAAACATAGTGACCCCCATCATATTACATTAGATCATACAAGGAAAAAAAATGTTTTATATACATATATGTATGAAGCATTCCATCCTATGCACAAACAAAAGCAAATTACCTTGTACTAATATTGACAAAGGCCAGGGTCACATTTGCGGTTGGACCCTGGCCTGCCGGATTCCGGTTTCAACTTAGCAATTTTTCCATCACCGCATAGCGTTTCCGCTATGCGGTGCTGGAAACCGCAGTCCCTAGTTACCCGGTGTTTACCTGCACGACCTGTCACACAGGCAGCGGCTCGGAGGGCGTTTTACAGCGCCGCACAGGAAATCGTGTCTGCAACGGTTTCCTGTGCGGCGCTGTAAAACGCCCTCCGAGCCGCTGCCTGTGTGACAGGTCGTGCAGGTAAACACCGGGTAACTAGGGACTGCGGTTTCCAGCACCGCATAGCGGAAACGCTATGCGGTGATGGAAAAATTGCTAAGTTGAAACCGGAATCCGGCAGGCCAGGGTCCAACCGCAAATGTGACCCTGGCCAAAGAAAGGGTTCAGAATCTTGGCAACAAAGATTTAGGGTGTTCCTAATAACTGAAAATGTGAGACCAGGAATTAATGTCAAAGCATATGAGTGAATATACAGGTAATAGGAGAAATAAAATCTGTATTTCTACCTGCTATCACACTGGAGTGAGACAAACGAAATATTTTCTTGTTATCAGAGATGTCAATATCACTCTGGAATATATAATTTCTATTATAGTCAGGACTCTTTGTAAATAGAAATCATCACAAGACGTCAGTAATTGGAAAATGAAACAAATGTGCGTATTACCTTGTAAATTCAGGTTAAGCAACACACCATGTAAAGTATGGGTTAATTACCCCATATAATTCATATGGGCTTATTTTAGCCCCTATCTGTAAAAAATGTGAATACAAAACCGTTTAGAACGTGATTAATCAATCTTAATCCATAGTTACTCCAATACTGTGACATGTCTAGGTCCCTCAGTGTATTTTACCCCCGTCTCATATTGTAGTCAATTCCAAAAACCATATCATATAACAGACCAAATAACCTAAGGCTAACAGAGAGGGATCACCGGTAGCAAATCGCTACCTTGTACTTATTCATGCCTACAATGGGCATAATATGATAAGAAACCGTGCTCAATACAAAATACCTGGTGGGAGGTGCAGGAATCGCATGGTGTCGCCGCGCTGTCAGTGTGAGCAGCTGACAATGAGCCGCGCCATTAAAACACGGCGTGTGACGTCATTTCCGCCGACGTCACAGTGCGAGTGCGCATGTGCGGGAAAACAAAGTGATACTGTACAGCGCGTTGTCTAGGAAACCTCAAGCTTACTACTGATGGCACTTCATTCATAGAGGTGCCTTGTTGTGGATTTCTAGGATTAGTATCTCACCTGCAGAAATAAAGGAAGAATGAACAGGAAAAAGAGAGAGAAAATATATGAAATTAATAAGTGTGGGGATATTTAAACAATGAATGAACAAAGAAAACATAACGGCCTTACTAGTTCTTAAAGGAACAGTACTTATATCTGATCAGAGTGAATAAATGTCAAGAAAAGCCGATTAAAGGTATCCCCATAATTAATTCTTCATGTCATACTCTCTATTTAGACCCCGTGGTGTCAGGGTCTGTAATTCATGTATCCATCGGGCCTCCAGGGTCAAAAGTTGTTTGACCCTGTTGCCCCCTCTCCTGGATACAGGAACATGATCTATTACCTGATATTTCAATTGGGAGACACTATGTCCCATAGAAACAAAATGGGCAGGGATAGGTAATAATGTCTTGCTACATCTAATCATGGACTTATGTTGGCTAATGCGGTCTCGGACATGCTGGGTAGTCTCCCCAACATATCCGAGACCGTACGGGCACTTAATCAAGTACACCACATGGGTACTATCACATGTAAAGGAATGTTTAATGTAGTACCTTTTCCCCGTACGTGGATGTGTAAAGGAGCTACCTTTTGCAACATTAGAGCACTGGGTGCAACCCAGGCAAGGAAAAGTGCCAGTGCGAGGTGTTTTAAAAGTGGGTTGTATCACCCTAGGTCGATTGGGTCCAATATCAGCCCGTACTAAAACGTCCTTGATGTTGGATGGGCGTTTGTTACAAAAAATTGGGAGATTTTTAAATTCCTCTATGTTGTGAATATGATTCTTTAAGTACTTGCCAATGAGTTTAGATACCCTTATTGAGAAGTGGGCTAAACGGATGAAAGGTATGGACATATGTCACTCTTGGAGTGTGTCCCTTATCCCTTCTCACTCTATCCCTTGACAGGATATGTGGGGGATACCCTCGTTCTCTAAATCTCTCCAACATTTCCTCTCGTCCTATTACCTGTATATTCACTCATATGCTTTGACATTAATTCCTGGTCTCACATTTTCAGTTATTAGGAACACCCTAAATCTTTGTTGCCAAGATTCTGTACCCTTTCTTTGTCAATATTAGTACAAGGTAATTTGCTTTTGTTTGTGCATAGGATGGAATGCTTCATACATATATGTATATAAAAAATTTTTTTTCCTTGTTTGATCTAATGTAATAGGATGGGGGTCACTATGTTTTGTTTTCTATTTTATATCATGAAGGGCTCATATTATGATATTATGGAAACACTGTAACCATGATTTTGGTTGTTATGGATATTATTTTTTATTGTACAATCATTAATTGACATGTTTTGATTGTTATATAGATATTCTGTCTGTGAACAAGGTCCAAGCAGGACCGAAAGGTCAGAGAAAATAAGAAAAATCAGAATATCAAGAGAAAATAAGAAAAATCAGAATATCAAAAATATTTTTTCAAAATAAAGAATTTATTAAGCAGCAATCTCTATCTGTGTGCCGAAGTTTTTCTTGAATAATATAGATCACTTACAGTCATATGAAAAAGTTTGGGCACCCCTCTTATGGTGGGTTTACACATCCTGCTCTCCAACGGCCCGATACTGGATGGAGGTTGGAGTCGGATCGTGCTGTGTAAAAGCCCAACTACGATGTGTAGCACAACTTCCCCTATCCTCTCCATGTTAAATGGTCGTTCCTGGGCCGGCCGTACAAGGGGGCGTACACATCGTAGTGGCGTTGCCTGCCGATATCGCGCTGTGTAACATCTCCTATGCGATCTTGGAATTCTGCCCAGAAAAAGCACGCTCCCGCGGCTTTGGTTCCAATATCGGAACGATATCGCAACATGTAAACCCACCATTAATCTTACTCATTTTTTTTGGTTTAAAATTGGGTTTTTACACCAGCTATTTCAGTGTGATATATGTAATAACAGATGGACACAGTAATATTTCAGGATTGAAATGAGGTTTATTGCACTAACCAAAAATGTGAAATATGCATTATTTCAAAATTTGACAGGTGCAAAAGTATGGGCACTAGGGATGGGCGAATCTACTCGCTAGGACTCGTTACTCGGTGAGTAGTAAGGGACTCGCAGGACTCGGTACTCTGTGAGTTTCCCAGCGTTTACTCACACGAGTCCAATGCAAATCAATGGCAAACGCTGACAAAACTAGGATTGCCATTGTCTTGCATTAGACTCGGCTACTGTGCCAGTGATAGCAGGGAAACTCGCAAAGTAACTGCTGTTACTTTGCGAGCCGAGTCCAGCTGTCTTCTCTGTGCAGGCTGCCGCAGCTCCAGGGTCCTAGAGCCCGCCTGCTCACAAACATGATGTAGAAGAGCTGAGATTGTTCTCAGTCTGCTCATTCCCTGTGCATAGACATCTATATCTATGCACAGGGGATGTAGCAGAGAGGACATCGCGTTTTGGACTGCGTCGGACAGAAGAGGATTTTTTTAATTAAAGATGGAGTCCCTAATGGCTTTTTTTTTTTATTTCAAATAAAAAATTTTCTCTGTGTTGTGTTTTTGTAACCCTTTATTGGAGATTCTTAGTGGCTGGGTCAAACGTGGCCTGACATTAAGAATCTCGGGCTTAATACCAGCTTGTATAACAAAGCTGGTATTAACCCCTTTATTACCCAGCGTGCCACCGCCACCAGGGCCGCTGGAAGAGCGGGGTTCAGCGCCAGAGGATGAACGCGCCATCTTCTGGGGCGGCTGTGGGCTGCAATTTGCAGCGGGGGATGGCCAGAAAGCTTGGGCATCCCTGCGCTGCGGATTCCAGCCCCCAGCTGCTTAGCTGTACCTGGCTAGACATAGAAATTGCGCGGAGCCCCACGCATTTTTTTTTAATTATTTCATGAAATTCATGAAATAATTAAAAAAAAGGGCTCCCCTATATTCTTGTGTCCGGCCAGGTACAAATAGGCACCTGGGGGTTGGGGGCAGCCCGTCGCTGCCTGCTGGATCGGGCTGGTTCCAGAAATACGGCGAAGCCCATGTGAAATTTTTTTCTGACAAATCCATAAAACAATGTAAATAAAAGGGACTGCATCTTTATTAACCCCTGGACCATGGGCGAGGGGTTAATAAAGATGCAGTCCCTTTTTTAGGATTGTTTTATTGATTTTTCAGAAAACAAAATTACATGGGCTTCGCCGTATTTCTGGAACCAGCCGGATAAAGAGGTTAGGGCCAGCTTTGTATTATCAGCTGGCCCTAAGCCCGAAATTTATGGCGGTCACACCAATATTAGACATGACCGCCATGAATTTCTATTAAATTGTTTTAAAAAAAACACAACACATAGAAATTTTTTTATTAGAAATAAAAAAAAAAGCCATTAGGGACTCCATCTTTAATTAAAAAAATCCTCTTCGGTCCGACGCAGTCCAAAACGCGATGTCCTCTCTGCTCATCCCTGTGCATAGATATAGATGTCTATGCACAGGGAATGAGCAGACTGAGAACAATCTCAGCTCTACTACATCAGGCAGCAGGCGGGCTCTAGGACCCTGGAGCTGCGGCAGCCAGCACACAGAGCAGACAGGACTCTTATCTGTGCGAGTTTCCCAGCGATTACTTGCACAGTAAACGAGTCTAATGCAAATCAATGGCAAAACTAGGATTGCTTCAGGCTGAAGCTTCCGAGACACATCTGTGATTTGTAAATCGCACACTACTCGCTATTACTCGCTTCCCCATTCATTAACATTGGACTCGCTAGACTCGCAACGAGTAGCGAGTCCTGGGCTCGGACTCGCTAGAGTCAAGCGATTCCGAGCAATTTAGGATTCACCCATCACTAATGGGCACCCTTCTCATTTTCATGATTTGAATACTCCTAACTACTTTTTACTGACTTACTGAAGCACTAAATTGGTTTGGTAACCTCATTGAGCTTTGTACTTCATAGCCCGGTGTATCCAATCATGAGAAAAGCTATTTCAGGTATTCACTTGCAAGTTGTTCTCCTAATTGCATCTTCTCTGAGGAATGGCATCATGGGCTCCTCAAAACAGCTCTCAAATGATCTGAAAAAAAAGATTGTTCAACATAGTTGTTCAGGGGAAGGATACAAAAAGTTGTCTCAGAGATTTAACCTGTCAGTTTCCACTGTGAGGAACATAGTAAGGAAATGGAAGACCACAGGGACAGTTCATGTAAAGGCCAGAAGTGGCAGCCAACAAAAATATCAGAAAGGCAGAGAAGAAGAATGGTGAGAACAGTCAAGAACAATCCACAGACCACCTCCAAAGACCTGCAGCATCATCTTGCTGCAGATGGTGTCACTGTGCATCGGTCAACAATACAGTGCACACTGCACAAGGAGAAGCTGTATCGGAGAGTGATGCGAAAGGAGCCGTTTCTGTATGCACGCCACAAACAGAGTCGCCTGGGGTATGCAAAAGCACATTTGGACAAGCCAGTTTCATTTTGGAAGAAGGTCCTGTGGACTGATGAAACAAAGATTGAGTTGTTTGGTCATACAACAAGGCATTATGCATGGCGCCACAAAAACACAGCATTCCAAGAAAAACACTTGCTACCCACTGTCAAATTTGGGGAGGGTCCATCATGCTTTGGGGCTGTGAGGCCAATGACGGCACCGGGAATCTTGTTAAAGTTGAGGGTCGCATGGATTCCACTCAGTATCAGCAGATTCTTGAGAATAAAGTTCAAGAATCAGTGTCAAAGTTGAAGTTACGCCGGGGATGGATCTTTCAGCAAGACAATGATCCAAAACACCACTCCAAATCTACTCAGGCATTCATGCAGAGGAACAATTACAATGTTCTGGAATGGCCATCCCAGTCCCCAGACCTGAATATCATTGAACATCTGTGGGATGTTTTGAAGCGGGCAGTCCATGCTCGGCGACCATCAAACTCAACTGAACTGGAATTGTTTTGTAAAGAGGAATGGTCAAAAATACCTTCATCCAGGATCCAGGAACTCATTAACAGCTACAGGAAGCCACTAGAGGCTGTTATTTTTGCAAAAGGTGGATCTACTAAATATTAATGTCACTTTTCTGTTGAGGTGCCCATACTTTTGCACCTGTCAAATTTTGAAATAATGCATATTTCACATTTTCAGTTAGTACAATAAACCTCATTTCAATCCTGAAATATTACTGTGTCCATCAGTTATTACATATATCACACTGAAATAGCTGTTGCAAAAAAAACAATAAAAAAAAAAAAAATGAGTAAGATTAAGAGGGGTGCCCAAACTTTTTCATGTGACTGTATAAATTGATAATATCATACCTGCTCCTCAGCTCTGACCCCCCTTCATGGGACCAAGAATCTTCAGCCTGACACAGCTTTATGTAGGAGCAAAAAGCAGGAGGTGTGTCAGGGGCATTGATGCTTGGAGCTGCAGGATTAGCCTACATTCCAGTAGTGATGATGGTTCATTGAAAGTTGGATGGATAGGAAGATACCATGTTCTTATGGGGAAGGAAAGACCATGCAGAGCTGAATCGATCAATGTAATGATTTGCCTCTTCTCCCAGTCTGACAATAACAGTACACATTAGGCATCATCATACAGCAGAGGATCACAGTGTGTATTTGTATCTGCTTGGTGACATGATTGTTATATGAAGCCTGGACCCCCTGTCAAATCGGATGTAATATCAGGGACAGGATTGCAGTGTGAGTATGAGGCTGGTGGCCATGCCCCCTCCCCATACAGTAGTGTGAGGGAGCTGGAATGTAATATCATCTTGCAGCTTCCAGCGTCCATGCCTCTGACAACCTTCCGTTCTCAGCAGCAGCATGAGACTGTCAGGCTGAAAATTCTAGGTCCCTTGAGGTGGGGGTCAGAGCTGAGGAGCAGGTATGATATTATCGATTTATAAGCGATCTATAGATCCTATAACTGCAGTGTACAGCTCTACTTCATCATGTAGGAGGACAGGGACTGTACTAAAGAGTTTTCTCTCACTGGAGTTCCACTTTAATTCTATGTATGTGGGTTTCTTTATAAAAAGACTTTTTAGTTTTTTGTATATATCGATGATTAAGGAACTGTTTCCGAAACGTGTCCAGTCAGACCCCTTGGGGTTGGGTTTCTTATGCTTTTAATATAAACAAATAAAGGAATACTAAAGTTTATGAACATGTGGCACCGGAGTATCATTATGTTGAGTTGAATCAGTGGAAGCCGGCCACTTTATACAGGTGCCTGAGAATCCTAGGGTGTGTTAAGGGGAGCGGCACAACCTTCCCCTCCCCTTCCTTTACATGTAACACAGGAGTATGGTGCAAGTCCAGCTGGTTCACTATGGGGACTCCTGCAGATGACTGTATTTTCAGCCTGAGTGCTATCCGTCAAAAAATTGGATTACACTCTTGTAAGAGGGTCAGGATGTTGGTATCCCCTTCTTGAATGTGTATTATGTTCTGTGTAATAATGCAGGTAGAGTGTAAGGAGCCATTTAGTGCCTAGAGATGAGAAGCTGCTCCCCATGCTGAGCCCACTAAGTTGAGATAATTAATAACAAATATGGCTACTCCTTGTGGGTGGAGCTTAACTAATAAAAAGAGTTGCAGTGTGCCAGAGACCCAGAATAGTCCCAAAGTATTAGTAGACCACTGGAAAGCTTATCCCACTTCCAATTAATTATACCCTTCAAGTTGTATCCGGGTATCGGGACAACAAACTGGTCAAGATCCTTAACAAGAAGCAAGCGTGCCTCTCTCAGTACTGGCCCCTGCATCCCTTGCTTCTGGCAGGGTCCCAGATTGCAACTGTTCTCGGTATTGGCGCAGTAAATCCCGGCCCTGTCTTGGGTGAACAACTAAAACAAAAAAGACTGAGAATGAAAAGCCTGTCTGGCAGAGGGAGGGGTAAGGTCTGAACGTTTCAGACTGTATGAATTTACGGCAGACACTGGATGGTACGAGAATCTGGTATCACTGGGACAGCGGGAAGCAGCTTGCACCAAAGTAACACTGTGAATATTCCTTATCGTTTATGCAATGTTCAAGATGAGTGCCCGTGCCACATCAGACTTAGGGTCGCTTTACACCCACCATCTTCTGTGACCAACATCTGAACAGATCTCTGGTTGCAGTGAAATCATGGACACATTGCTCCATTTTGTGGCTGTGTACAAATGTAACAATGTGTCCATGATTTCACTGCAACCAGAGATCTGTTCAGAAGTTGGTCACAGAAGTTGGTGAGTGTAAAGCAGCCCTAACTGTTCCTAAATATCCTTATTGACGTGATGTGTGCTTTATTCCTTGATGAGGTTCACTGTAAGGCCGGAGTTCCACCTGCAAGAGCGATGCGAGAGTCTCATGTTGGTCTCGCATTGCATCACCCAGGATAGCCACCAACTCTCTGGACATTGATTGGCAGATGAGTTTCTCATGAGTGTAAATTGGGTTTTCACAACCCACTTTACTTGGTATTGCCTGAAGAGGAGAAAATATATCTACAAGAATATATAGCATGCTACTTATTCCTGTGGATTGTGCACAGAAAGGTTGTCCGATGAGCAATACGTGGATTAGCCCTATTAGCCCTCTTGCAGATTCTACCACCGAAGACTTCACATCAGTGGCAGAAATAAGATTTGTGACTGATATTGCAGTCAATAGGTGTCAGTCAACAGACAAATCCAACACATGTTAGCAAATGATTAGGATTGTGTAAATCTGCAACTGAATTGCATTTGTGTCACATTTTATCTTTTCTAAAAATAAATTCTCTTCTTTATTTCTCTATTTAGGAATTTCCAAATCTTCACTATTCGTTATCAATAATGATCTTTTCCTATTTATGAAAGTGTTGCTTTCCCTATATTTCCTGCAAAATAAAAGTAAATGATATTAACTACCTGAGAGAAAAAAATGTCAATTATTTTCACGTACACTACTGAGCGAACATTTTAGGCAGGTCAGAAAAAAATGCTTCCACGGAAGAATGCTATCAAAATTAGGAGTGTAAATAATTTATATTTAAAATTAAAAAATGCAAAATAAATGAACAAATGAGAAGTGGAGGTCAATCAACATTTGGTGTGGCTGCCCTTCTGGCTTAAAAACATAATACATTCTTATCATTTTGCACACATTCAGTGATTAGTAGGATTATAATCAGGTGTTTAAGAAACCAATTATACCAAACATGTGATAATGATCATCATTTTTATTCATATGTTTAAAAATAGTTATTAACTGAAACAAAAACAGCTATGCAGGAGGCTTAGAACTGGTCAAGAAACCAGAGTTACTAAGGTGAGTGTATGAAAGACAGTTTCATGACATAGATCATATACCAAGGCAAGACTGAGCATGTCAACAAGATACAAGGTAGTTATACTGCATCAGCAACGTCTCTCCCAAGCAAAAATGTCAAAAATGGAGGCTTAAGATGTACTGTTGTTACAGTGGGAAAAGGTAGGGAAAGCACTCACGTATGATTCCGTTCTGTCACGTCCGGAGTTAAAATCGCATGGAACCGCCCTGGTATCGGCACGATAATCAGATAAGGAAGATCCAGGAGAATTTCCGGAATGTTGGCTTGATGCACACCCACTGTTTTATGGAGGTTTTGTATAGCGAATAAATAAGCATTCCGAAATTCTCCGCTGGATCTTTTCCTATTCGCTTAAAGATGTACTGGTCAAGCTCTTATGAATATGCAACCACAGTGATTAGCCAAAGAAACCTAGGCAGCAGATATGTTAAGGCTGTTTACACGTGTCAACATCATTAACGATGTCGCTGCAACTTTTGGCATTGCAGCGACCTCGTAGCGTGTGACATCCTGCAATGGTCTTTTTTCGATCGCTGGTCTCCCACTAGGCGGCCAGCATTGGTGTGTGTGACATTGGGAGACCAAAAATCAACGACCTCCCGGCCTATACCCAGTACCGCACAGCACGTGCTGGGACATGGTAACCAGGGTAATTAAGCACAGCGCTATGCTTAGTTACCCGATGTGTACCTTGTTTTCCAGTGTTCTCGCTGGTCGCTCGTGAGCTGTCACACAGGCAGACTCATATAGCGATGTCACAGTGATCCCGATCGTTGGTTGGATCAATGGGACATCGCAGCGTGTAACCCGTGTTTACACACTATGATTACTTTCCTTCGAAATTGGAAGATGACCATTAGCAATGTACCAGTAGATCAGGTGAAATTTGTAGTTGCCTGTTTACACAAATTTCCCAGGAAATTCTATGCGCTTCTCTGCAAATTAAATGGTTGTCTGCAGAACCCACAGCATAATGCATGTAAGATGTAGAAAAAAAATCCTCATACTCACTCTACTGCTCACCTCTCTGGCTTCTACATGATGGTGAGGAGCGGAGGGACCAGACAAGTGAGCAGTATGATGAGTTACTGAATCTATTCAGAGATTATTTACAAAAAAAATCGCATTGGTGAATGTTGATTCCTATGAAATTCAACTTGAATATATATGTATTCGCTCATCAGTACTCTCCTGCAGTGCCATCAGCTCAGAACTGGCAGTAACTAATGCAACCTGGCTAAACCCATCTACTGTTCAAAGCAGTCTGGCCAAAAGTGTTCTTGGAATATCAAATGGAACTGGGGATATAGTCAAGATTAATATGAAGCCCTCAGTGCTGAGTAAGGCTAGGGTCACATTTAGAAAGCAAAATGCAGTTACCACATCCAGCTCCGGATGCGGTAATCTCATGTCCCTTCAGACTAATTTTGCCCTCCAAGTATGTTCCTAAATCCGCATGCGGTAACCGGATTGCTACTTAATGTGGCATCCGGTTGCCGGATGCAGTAGACGTTGTGGTAATACAAATGTTCACCGGCTTCCCAGCATGGTTTTTATTGTCCGGGAATTAAATCGGTTGAAATCGGATTGTCCCAGATTGTCCTGGATTGTCCGGGACCGGGCGAATCCGGGAAAATCTGGTTTTGTCCGATTTTTACAAGGGACTACAGGAATCATCCATGATCCTTTCGGTCCCACGGACTGAAAACAGATTCACTTGAACCACCCGGACAGCACAAAACTGGACACCAATACACTTCCATCTGGGTGAATTGGGAGCCATAGGAAAAGATTGCGGCAATACTGCCATTCATGTGTGTTGTGGTACCCGATCCGGTTACCGTACCCGATTCCACTCACATTTGCGGTTTCCAATTGAAATCCAGATACGGATTAGAAACCTGGCCGAAAAATGTTGCTTGCTTGATTTTTACCGCACATCGGAGAACCGGATCCGGGAAACGCAACGCTGTTGAGGCGATCCGGTTTTTATTGCTGCCTATGGGTGCGGATCCGGATCCGGTTTTGAGCATTTTTCATGCTCAAAACCGGATCAGGATCTGAAATTGCAACTGCAAATGTGACCCTAGCGTAATATGGCAGATAATTTGTCATCATGCAATATCATCAGGGAGACATCTGATTGGCTCCAAATTCATTATGCAGTATGAAAATGTGAAAATATCGAATTTTTAATAGTTCAGCAAAATATTCTGTGTATTATTTTTTCAAATAGCAAAACAATATTTTTTTTTTTTACAAAACCTATTTGTTTAGGGACCTGTTCAGATTTACATGGACTTTGAGGGCCTGTGTGTGGGTATTGAAAACTCGACAAAAGTGATCATTTTAAAAACCTCTCAATTCAAAAACTGCTGTGATGACATTTTTTATGCCCTCAGGTGCTACATGGAAATGAATGCAAAGTGTAAAAAATAAATACATTAAAATTTTACCTCTAAAATGTGCTTTAGCCCAAATCTTTCACTTTTACAAGGGATAGCATGACAGATTGGACTCTAAAATTTGTTTCCCAGTTTCCTTCTAAGTGTGTACGGAGGTGGGTGATGCCAGAGAGCTCCTTACTCCTGAAAAATGTTATTGTTTTTGTTGCATGCCATTCTGTAGAATATGTGTATATAGTGTAACAATATGTTCTTCCCCTAAGGAATAGGCGCAATGTTATCAGCCAACCCTAGATGGCTAGCTTTTCTCAGTTGTAGAACCTGGACTTTAGAGAAAACTCGAATGAGTGAGTTAATGTAAAGCCAGCCCACTAGGGAGTGGAATATAAGAGGGTTGCTTCCTTGTTGAGTACCTGGGTAAGAAGCAGTACAGGTCCCCTCTGGGTTGTCCC